>CAUYQV010052170.1:0-63447 GCA_963574575.1 Galagoides demidoff
AAAAAGAATGGAAAAGCAACCCATAAAATAGAAGAAAAATTTTCAAATCATATATTTGACAGGGGATAATATACAGAACATAAAGAACTCCACAAAAAAACAAGACCATCACAAGAAAAACTCAGGCCAATAAAAAAAAAAGTGAAATGGAGAAACAAGAATCCTATGTACTCAATTCTGATATGAGGACAATTAAGGTCCTAGCACACGGTGGGGGACAGGGGATGCGGAGAGCTGAGAAAGGGAAGGAGGGAGGGGGTGAGGGACAAGGGGTGTGGGACACCTTTTGGGGGCAAGATGCAATTTTAAGAGGGTCTTTATCTAACAAAAACAATGAATGTAACCTGATTCTGTGTACCCTTAATGAATCCCAAACAATTAAAAAAAAAAAAAAAGAAGAAATCAGATGTTTTAAATTGTACTAAAAACGCACATAAAATTGACCATCTTAACCATTTTTTTAGTACATCTGAGTAGCACTAGGTACATTCACACTGTTGTACAACCATCACCACCATCCATCTCCAGAACTTCTTCATCTTCCCAAATTGAAACTCTGTGCCCATTAATCACTAACTCCTAGTCCCCTGCCCCCTGCCCCTGGCACCCACCATTCACTTTCTTCTCCATAAACATGACGACTCCAGGGACCTCGTCAGTGGAATCACAGGATTTGTTCTTTTGAGACTGGCTTATTTCACTTAGCGGAATGTCTTCAAGGTTCATCCACACTGTACAAGGTGATGGACTGTCCTTCCTTTTTAAGACTAGTATTTCACTACATGGACATACCACATCTTGTTTATTCATCTATCAGCAGTTACTTGGTTTACTTGCACTTTTTAGCTATTATAAATTATTCACTGCCATGATTATGGGTGTACAAATATCTTTTTAAGTGCCTGCTTTCTACTTAACCAGGAGTGAAACTGCAGGATCGTGTGGCAATTCTACAATTAACTTTTTGAGGAGATCCCACACTGTTTTCCACTGAGGCCACACCATTTACTTTCCCACCACCAAGGCACATGGGATCCAATTTCTCCACATCCTGGCCTATGCTCATCATCTGCAGTTGTTTGTTTGTTTTGTTAACAGCCATACTAATGAGTGTGAAGTGCTCTCGACTATGGGTCAGACTTGCATTTCACCAATGACCAGTGTGACTAGTGACCCTCAGCATCTGTTCAAGTCCTTCCTAGACTCAAGGAGTAAGTTCCTTAAGCCAGAGAATTTGACTTTTTCTCCTAAGAGACCTTTTATTACTAAAAGTAATATTACTGACTACTAATTGTTAAAGTATTTAAGTGGTATAGGCTCAAAAGACACTTCTCTAGGAAACAACCAAATAGATGATGGCCCCCTATCGAGACCACTCAAGCCCAACTGACAAGCTGCCTGAATAGGACCAAGCTTGAACTCCACTCCTGGGAAGCAGGGACTCTGCACAGCCCAAGGAGAAGAGTAAGAGGGCAGCTACTTCTCCTGCCCTGGAGAACAGCTGTCCCATAACACATTTACTAATCAGGTGACACAACTGCAGCTGGCTTCCCACCCCACAGAAGCATTCTCCTGTTCTGGCAGCCTCTGGGGACTCAGCCCTGTAAGCAGCGCTCTACCTCCATACAAGGGCCATAGGTTCCAAACTTGCCCCACTCTCAATTTAAAATATTCTAAATAGTTTCTAGATGTGTAGATTCATGCTTTCAGGAATCTTGTGCCCTAAATTTTGGCTGAAAACCAAGGTCCACCCACACTCCTCCTGCTCCTGGCCTGGGTCTTCCCCAAAAGGCCACACAGCCCCAAGTTATCCATCTCTCCTTGATGAAGGAAGAGACTGAGGGGCCACAGGGCATACAAAGTACCAAAGTGTGAACGATCCATGATACATCAGCCTTCTTCAAAGGGGACTTATAATCCAAATCATCATCTCCTGAAAGAGGACACTTCACCCCCTCCCCAGAGGCAGGAACCCAACAACTAGCCCCAGCTCAGCACTAGGGGAACTCCCTCTCTAAAATGAAACTAGAGTCAAAAAACAGTAAACAGCAGAATCAATATACACCCAGGAGGGTATTATTTTTCTTTTAAAGAAATATTTTACTTCCAGTATTTATCTCCTCCATCCCTAGCTATTAACAGTATCAGCTAACCCAGGCGTTTATGACAGCACTGAGTTCTAACAAATATATATGTATTTGCTCATGAAGTACTTGTAGCGATCCTCTGAGATTGGTTACATTACAATCTTCTATTTTAGAGATTAGGAAAGTAGAGAAGAGACGGTAAATAATGTGCCCTGAGCACGATCCCTCAGCAGACTTCTTAGTCTCTGGCTCTAGATCTAATTCTAATCTCGGGAGGGTGGAATCAGGGCCACCGAAGAGACTGGGCGGAAGGTGTTTGGGACAAGGCCGAAGGCCTACTTCCCAACTGGGGAAGCACAGATTGTGCTTCAAGCTCTGCTTGTTCCAACAGGTGAAAAAAAAAATCACTTAAAATTCAGAATTCACTATCTTGATAGCAGGAAAATAATACAAAAGCCCACAGGCCAAATGATATCACCCACCCAGGGCGCCTCTCCCATTATGTGTTTTCGAATGTTATTTGTCAGGGGAAAACAAACAGTTACAGTTGCAGAACAGGCAGCACCCAGCTAGTAGCACTAATCCTGGACTAAGGATGGACAATTGCTTCTTCTCAAGAACTACAATGTGCCCAGGCAATCTAAGGGCATAAATCAATCCAAGTTAAAAAGCACCAGTAGCAGAGCCTAGACCTGGACGCAAACCTGGCATTCCTTTTTAAACAAATCATTACTCTCCCAACACGGCAGGGGCTGCCTCCCCATCCTAGCCTCAGGAAGCCCAAGGCTGTGCACCTGCCCATCCTAGAAGGAAAAAGAGCCCATCTCCAGTCTGGATTCCCTCTGAAAGTTAGAAAGCAATGCCCCAGCAAAAGAACAGTAAGAGCACTCACCTCCCAAGTCTTCTGTTTTATTTTTAAAGGAGGGATAATTTATTATTCCCATGGATTTTAGCCCTGGCCCTTAACTTTACCAGGTACCTGTGATTCCTCTAAAAAGGTAAGAGTTCCTCCACTTTCTAAAGTCCATTTGTAAAAACACAGGTGGCTCCTACCTATAATCCTAGCACTCTGGGAGGCCAAGGTAGGAAGATTGCTTAATGCTGGAGTTCAAGACCAGCCTGAGCAAAAGTGAGACCTACTAATAAACAGAAAAACTAGCCTGATGTGGTAGCACAAGCTTGTAGTCCCAGCTCCTTGGGAGGCTAAGGCAAGAGGATCTCTTGAGTCCAAGAGTTTGAGGTTGCTGTCAGCTGTGATACTACCGCACTACAGCCTGGGGCAACAGTGTAACACTCTACCTCAAAAAAAAAAAAAAAATTACAGAATGTTGAACACTACTTTGCAAAGGGCTTTTGCTATTTGCTATGTGAACGACGTCACTAAAGTCATGCTCTGTAGTTCTCCCTCTTCTGTACCACAAAGGTATCAGATGCCACCTCGAAAGCCCCCCTGTGTTGTTGCCCCAGCCGTCTAGCCAAACTGGGGTCACACAGGGCCTACCTTTCCACACACTAGGTGCCTTTAGGCACCCCACTCAGGCCTGTGTCACCAGCTCCTCCAGCAGCCAAGCCCCTCATAGATGGCCTCAGTCTCACAGGTCCCCCCCCTTGGCTGGGGCAATGTGTCCCACCAATTCCTGCTTCCCTGGTCTCAGGCCTAGAGATGATGCATCCTCCTCTACCCTTCCAGCCCCATCTTCATCACCCTCCTCCTCTACATTCACTGGTTCCCACTGGGGTACCTGTTTCTGACCCCCAATCCTGACCCCATGATTGACCAGAGCAGCCTTCCTAGAACACCCCTTCTCAGGAAGTGCTATGATGCTCAAAGTTTTCAAAGCTCCCCACTCTCTACCTGTCAGTCAAGTCCCTCCCTGCTCCACCATGCCATCAGCACACACTGCTACCCACACCATGTACATCCCTTCCCATTCTGGGTGCTATCCCCCCCGGACCTTGAGAGGCAAACACCTGGGGCACATTAAAGTCAGACCCCCTAAAGCTGCTCAAGCTACTCAGTAGCTGGAGGACCACACCTCACTTAGTGGCCCTGGATAGAGTACCATGGTGTCATAGCTCACAGCAGCCTCAAACTCCTGAGCTCAAGCAATCCTCTTGCCTCAGCTTCCCAAGTACAGGAGAACTACAGGTGGCCACCACACTTCCCCAGACCATTAGTTGGCACTGCTCTGGACACATGGGCCTGTTACTGTTCACCAGTATTTGAGTTTTCTCAACAGGACAGTAAGCTCCTTGAGGAGGAGGAAAAAAATCCACACATGTTTTAATACACTTTCCATGGAACAGAGGCCACCAGAGGCCCTCAAGTCTAGATACTACTAACAGGGCTTCACGTCCTCCCTGCCACTCACTTCCCTCTCTGCCTTCTCAGGTAAGAACACGGCCTTAAACCAGAGTCAGCCTGGTTTACTTAGAGATGACTTCTCTTCACCCACAGAAAGGCAACCTGGTCACCTGTCGCTTGGACTTCCTGGGTCTGTATCTTTGCTGTAGACATGGAAAAGACTCTCGTTGAGTGGGGCAAAGCCTTGGTGCTCAGGGAGGATGGGGACAAGGAGGAGAAAGATAAAAGCATTCATTTTTGTTGGAAGCTTTCTACTTGCCCCTGCTGGATACCTTGGATACACTGTTGCTAATTCTCACTCACCTCTGCTCTAGAGCAGCCTTATTCCCAATTGACAGATTCAGACACTGAGGCTTGGAGGTCCCTTACCAACATCCTTCCTTTAAAGCATTAAAGAGAGGGAGACAGTGAATTGTCTGAAGGGACTTGGCTTCAAAGGGGAGAGCAAAGGGCACTGGTGTTCAATTTCAGGTAAGTTCACAGCCACCCAGCTCAACATTCACACAGTCATTTACAAGAGGCTTTTTTTTTTTTTTTTGAGACAGTCTCACTTTGTTGCCCTGGGTAGAGTGCTGTAGTGTCATAGCTCACAGCAGCCTCAAAATCTTAGGCTCAAACAATCCTTTTGCCTCTAATTCCTGAGTACAGGAGGACTACAGATAGCCACTACAATACCCAGTCAGATTTTTAGAGACATAGCCTCTCACTCTTGCTCAGGCTTGGCTTGAACTCTGAACTCAAGCAATCCACCTGCCTTGGCCTCACAGAGTGCTAGGATTATAGGCAAGAGCCACTACACCTGGCCACAAGAGGTTTTTCTTTAATAAGCTTCACTTGAACTTGGGAGGCTGAAGCAAGAGAATTGCCTAAGCCCAGAAGTTGGAGGTTGCTATGAGATGTGACGCCATGGCATTCTACTGAGGACAATAAAGTGAGACTCTATCTCTTAAAAAAAAAAAAAGCTTCACTTGAAATGAACATACCCAGTTCAAATAATTATGTTTACATACAAGGTCTGACAATTAAGGTCATGAACTCACCCTAGGAAAATACATAACCTCATCCCTGAATATTACTACAGTCACCTTCGAGGTACTCCCCTTGGGAAGCTATGCACCAATACCAGTGCCCAGTCCATCCTTCAAGGCAATTTTGGAACTCTTTTTCTGGAATGACCATCAGAGCTGTCATTGTATGGCACACAAAAACACACAACAATAACAAACGACACTCAGCAAGACACCACATGTCAACACGAACGCAGCTCTGGGATGCTGAAATACCAAGGTTATGAAACCTTACTGAGTTGTTTGTACAGTGCTGCCAACATAAACCATGTGGCAAGTTTGTGAACCTAATTGTCAGACCTTGTATTCCACAAGAAATATCCCACCTTGTAAGTCTCCTGAGGAGCATCAAAACTTCAGTGAAAATTTTTTATGTCTTAAGTTAAGTCTAGGAGTCCTCTTAACACCATCCTGGAACAGTAAACTTCCTTTTGTAAGAGGTTAGAGCAGGAGCCTAAGAAACATAGCAAGATTATATCTCTACAAAAGGAAAAAAAAAAAAAGAAAAGAAAAATCAGCTGAGCATGGTGGTGCACACCTGTAGTCCCAGTTACTTGGGAAGCTGAGGCAGGAAGGTAATTTAAGCTCAGGAGTCTGAGACTGCAGTGAGTAAACTCTGCCTTCTCCAAGAGCCCTACCATGACACTGTCAAAAAGCCCTGCCCAGTAACCAAAACAGCAGGGTAGGGGGGCATTTAAGTGATGAGATACCTCTAAGTCTTGGGTACCAGCCCTGGCACAGCGGCTTATCCCTGTAATCCCAGCACTTCGTTAGGAGAAGGCAGAGAATCACTTGAGACCAGGAGTTCAAGACCAGTCTGAGGCTTCCCTTACAAAAATTAAAAAAAAAAAAAAATAGGCACACTGGCATACACCTATACTCTAGCTACTTGGGAGGCTAAGCTGGAAGGATCACCTGAGCCCAGGAGTCCACAATTACAGTGAGTTACAGTCACACCACTGCAATCTAGCCTCGGTCGGTGACTGAGCAAGACCCTATGTCTTAAAAAAAAAAAAAAAAAAAAAAAGACCTGGCTATGCCAGGACTCAAGGCAAAAGTTTACTGGCCTCACCAAGAAAACAATACAAAAAACAGAAACAAGCTTCTGTTCAGTGATTCTGCTGGTTTCAGCCAAACCTTACAAAGTTCATCTATTTCTGCCCAGTGTCCTGGGATCTGAAGAGTAGAAAGGACTGAGAAATGACCTACACCCACCCTGTCACTCAAAGTCACAGCTGTGGAGGTGCCCACCCAACTCAACTCCCTGAGGCTCCTAATGGCCCTGAGTTGGGCCACTCTGGAGGTCACCACACAGCAAGTCCATCCTGAGCCAGACACCAACTCCATAGTGGTTTAAAGAACACAACAAACATGAATGGGTGCCAATGAATTCTTTATTATATCTGTCCTATGGGGAATTTATACAGCAAAGTCTCCATCCACAGGGATGAGGCGATCTTGACACAAGGCCAGACTCGCAAATGACCCTTCTAAGAGTTCTAACTTTTTTTTTCCCCCTCAATGTTCAGAAAGCCTAATGAAACAACGATTTTAAAGATAATTTTACAGCTTTCAAAGTTCCACATAGTAGTGACTGGTATAAAATATTTTGGCTGGCAGAGTTACAAGGACTAGAAGTAAAAAAAATTTGTTGTGCACAAAGACTGCTTCAAGCTGAAGGGGGAATCTCCCATTTCTTGAGCTTTTCCCTATGTACAAGGCACTGGGTCGTGTTCTAGGGAATTCAAAGACCACAAAGGTACCCTTCCCTCTTCTCAACAGTGGGAGAAAAGAGGTGTGGAAGAGTACCACAGAACTGTGAAGTCAGAACCACCATCTGGAACGCAGAATCAAGGCCACTAGAGAATGAAAGTGTACGTGATTCTTAAAGAAGTTTGCCAGAGGACAAACTGGTAATACTGCTATTCCCAGCAGAGGTGGTCCACCTGCCAAGGCAAAGAGAAACGGAAATAAGTACAGCCTACTTCAGAAACAGCCTGAGAAGTTGTTCAGAATGTCTGAAAGGAAAGCTGGCTTCCTTCAGCCAAACACATGATTTCCAAATTAAAAACATTACAGGACAATCACAGGGAAACAGGTCTAAATGGGTCCAAAGCTTTTGGCATACAAAACTGAACAACCACCTATATACAGGGTGTACAATTTAAAATAAGTCAACACTGTAAATTGCACACGAACTTTACAACCACACTGTATATGTGTAGTCTCACCAAGGAAATGAGAAAATAACTTTGAAAATATCAATAAAACATGAAACCAAACACAGAAAATTATCTAACAAAATGCAGCCAATTGTGGGACTGAACACCAGTAATGAAAGTATTTGTTATTGTTCTCTATTAGTATTTCTGGCTGGTGAGCATCTTAACTACACAGAATAGCCAAAGGGAACACATATAAGAATGATAATTAAAGAGTTACTATCTATTTCAACAGTGCAAAGGAAAGCAAATCTTGCTGTATTTTTCAATCAGCAGTGTTTTTTAAAAGGCTAATCTCATGGCTGGGCAAAACAGACCACGCCTGTAATCCCAGCATTTTGGGAGATTGATGTGGGAGGATCACATAAGCCCAAAAGTTCGAGGCCAGCCTGAGCAATAGTAAGACCTCAGCGCTACAAAAAAAATAAATCAGCTGGGCATGGTGGTGTGGGCTTGTAGTCCCAGATACTCCAGAAGCTAAGGCAGGAGTTTGAGGCTACAGTGAGCTGTGATCAGGCCCCCTGCACTCTAGTCCAGGCAACACAGCAAAGACTGTCTCAAAAATGAAAAACAAACACACTACCAAAACAAAAACAAACAAACAAAAAACCACGCTAAACTTAAAAGAAATACTTTATAACAGAACTTCTCATTTATGAAAGTCCTATAAAAATATCCTAAAACACTAATTTTAAAAAAAAGAAAAACTACACTTACTACAACTCTAACAAGGAGTGACAGGACACTTGTTTACATCGTTTAAGAAAACCCCAATTCTCTCACAACAGTTCATGCTGACATAGTAGAGCAACCTTAATCCAAAACAGTAGCCCAGTGGCTTTACAGAAGCCTGGAGTATCTACATTTTCTTGCTATCAGTTCCTAGGAACCCAGTCAGAAAGTGGGAAGGGATCCCCTATCTTCATTCTCCCGTCACTGAACAGGCTGGATGTCCGTTTTGGCCACTAGGTGGCGTCTGCGCACTGGCGAGATAGGCAAAGTGCACATAACTGGACATCTCTCAGGTGCCAGCCAAAATTAATAAAAAGAGAAAGCACAGCATAATAGATCTGTGAGATGAAAAGTGAACTATGGGGGACTGACTACGGAGAAAAGGCAATATCACACAATTACTATGTTTAATAAGCAGGATGCCATCGTGTTAAAGCTCCTTAGCAAACTAAAGTTTTATTATAGTTCATTTATTAATCATTTATGTGCCAGGCTCTATACTATACTTAAACGACAAGGGTAGTCAAACATTAAGTATGTCCTGTATTTCTGACACTATCCAAAGAACATCACATCCGTAAGAGCAGTGACAGCCTGAGGGCTTCATATGTACCATGTTCTGTTCTATGTACTTGATGTGTTTACAAAGTCATTTTATTTTTATGAATGTATGAAGTTCTATTAAAATTACAATTTCACAGATGAGGAACTGAAGCAAAAGATTAAATAATTAGCCTGAGATCTCTGCTGTTGAGGAGATGAGTTGAACGAGCCACTTGAGTGATACCATCCTCAAAAAATAATGACAGCCAAGGGATAGGACAAAATTATTATCATCCAGCACAGCAGGGGATGTGAACGCAAAAGGAGCTAATGGGGAAGTCAGATCTATAGAAATCACAAAGGGTTTCTTCAAGGAGAAGGTATGTGAGTTAGAAATTAAAGGCTGACCTCTCAAATCTATTAATACTAAAACCACAGAAAGGTGGCATTTGTGGGGACAGGAATTAACTTAGTATTCTGTCTTTAGAAAGTTACAGTCTTGGGTGGCACCTGTGGCTCAAAGGAGTAGGGCACCAGCCCCATATACCAGAGGTGGTGGGTACAAACCTGGCCCCAGCCAAAAACTGCAAAAAAAAAAAAAAAAAAGAAAAGAAAGAAAGAAAGAAAGAAAAAACTTAGAGATTTAAAAGTGGGTGAAAAAACATTTCCCGCCCAAAAGTTGTGGGGAGTTTTGTTGTTTTTGTAGAGACAGGGTCTTACTTAGTACCTAGGGTGGAGTGCAGTGACCCAATCATAGCTCTCTGTAACTTCAAATTCCTGTGCTCAAGTGATCCTCCTTCCTCAGCCAAGTAACTGGGACTACAGGCTAGCACCACCACATCAAGATTTTTTTTTTTTTTAATACAGGGTCTTTCTACGCTGCCCATGCTGGTCTCTAACTTCTGGCCTCAAATGATCCTCCTGCCTCAGCCTCCCACCCAAAGTATGAGCCACCCCAGCCAGCTTCAACATTTTGACTTTAGTTTTCTAAACATATTAGAAAATGTTATTTTGTTGTTTAGTGAGAAAAGAATAAGCATTTTCCCCAAAATATTTTTAAGTCTCCACACTTCTGTTGAGATTCAGAAAAGTTAAACAACTTGTCTGGCACCAAAGAACTAACTTGTAGCAAAGGAGAAACTAGAGCTAAGGTGACCTTTCTGTGCTCTTATAAGTGAGTGGCATTTTCTGCTGTTCACTAAGGGGAAACAGAAGGGGCAGTAGCAGACTAGTAAAAAGGAAAACCAGTCAGGGCCATGGGAACAGCAAGAGCAAAAACCTGGCAACAGGAATAGCATGCCTTACTTTCCACCAGGCTGAGGCACAGGTGTACTGGGAGTATGGGGAATCGACACCAGATCCCTACAGCAAAGTCTTATTAATGACCTATTACAGCCCAATATGAAGAGGCTTCTACTTGATTCTCAGGCCACAAGGGTCACATTCTGAGAATTTGAGGCTGGCAAGTCCATCAAACCAAAAGGATGGCACAAGAGTCTGAGGTGGTTCAGAGGCCAACTGAGCATGTACTCAAGAGTCCATGCAGGTCTGGACCAGACCAGGGTGGAGCCAGAAACAGGAGCAAATCTGAGCGATTTCAAGTGACTCAGTGAGGTTGAAAGGAAACTTTCAATTAACCAGTCTCCCCAGAAAAGGGTGAGCTACAGAACTGAAATTTAGCTAGAAATTCCATCCTAAGCCAGTCTTTGTTGTTGAAAATCTTGTTGAGGTACATGTTAGAAAGAAAATCCCAAATATATCACCTGAACAAAAAGGGTTCCTATAACAAAAGAATTTATGATTAAACTATACCATGTCGTGACCTAACATATGCCGTGAACTCATTATTCACAGAAATCAGGCAACAGAAATAACGGAAGTGAACGGCACATCTTCCTCTGCCTCTGGCCTCTCTCTGTGTTCATTTGTTTTTGTGGCAATCTATGCTTCTCTTTCAAGTCCAGAGTCTGTGGGCTTGTGTATTATCCCACTACAAAGAGACCCAGGGAAATTAGGTAGAGAGAATAAATACACTACCACATGGATAAATATGGGCACAAGTGAGGAGGATTTTATAATCTAACTATAATTACTAGCTAATGACTTAAAAGACTCTTTGCAAGCTGATGCAGTGAATTGGGTCATGGGCTTTTGCTGAGACTTTTTCTCCATGCTGCCTAATTTTCCCAGGAAGTTATCAAAGGTCATTAAGATACTTCCAACTTGGCTCAGTGCCCATAGCTCAGTGGGTATGGCGCTGGCCACATACACCAGGGCTGGCAGGTTCAAACCTAGCCCAGGCCTGCTACACAACAACGACAACAACAACAACAAAAATAGCCAGATGTTGTGGCAGGCGCCTGTAGTCCTAGCTACTTGGGAGGCTGAAGCAAAAGAATTGCTTAAGCCCAAGAGTTTGTGAGCTGTGAGACTGTCTTAAAAAAAAAAAAAAAAAAAAAAAGATACTTCCAACTTGGGGAAAACTGAAAAACTGTTACATATAAACTCATCCCTCCCTAAGTATCATCTGACTTGTTCCTTAACGTTCTACTAACTAAAACTAAAAAATTTGCCTGACACAAATTGGTATGTCTCATTTGTTTTGTCAAATATGTGCTCCTAATAATCAGTTATTTTAGAGACAAACCACTGACTATATTTTATACACATAGAAGAGGACAGCTGAATCTAAGCATTCAAAATGTATCAGAAAAGTTTTAAAGTTCTGCTCTGTAAAATATTTATGCATTAGGACTGTCAAAATATATTTCTTCTCCCTTGTCAGGAATAATTTTAAAAGCAGTGTGCTTTTTAAACTGACAAAAAATTCCAAAGCCAGTTTAAAGAAAGCTAGTGCCACAAATGGTCAAAAGAAAGTATACAAAATAGTATCAACAATGTATTTCAGACTTGAAGAATTTGAATAGATGGATGAAGATACATAATTCTGAACCAATGGCATTCTTACTATATAATTCTTATTGAAGTAGAGGGCTGCATTATGAAGGGGGCTAAGAGTGAGGCGTGAGATGATGGCTCCAAGCTCTACCCCTTTCCCCAGAACTTTCTGGACTAGTAATACACTACTTTTTAAAGTCTTTAAAAGATAAACACTTTTAAAATGATGATTTCCAGACCATTACAAGGCAAGCAATTTAAAATAGGCATAGCTATCTCTATAGTTCATGATGGCACCACTCATACGTGTGCTCATTTTCCCCAGGTAACTAGCTAGCCATCCAGCTACTACAAAGAAGAGAGTCCAGGCTCCAGGAGAACCAGCCACCACAGGTGCGACACTGTCAGTGAACTCCATGGACACATATCCCAACAACTTAGGGACTAAGCCATCACCAACATTAAAAGAAAGGTAATTCCTGCATCCTACTTGCTTTTCCCAGTCATAAATAACAGCAATAGACTGTAAAAGCCATTGCAATCATGGGTGTTCATCCCTCCACCAAAAAAGAAACTACTTTCTTTTGTATTCAACTAAAATCTGGATAGTAACCTGTAAGTTAAACAATGCTTGTAGTCTGGGGCAGGAAAAATAAAAAATTATAACTTACTCAGTAGTTTCTTTAGCTTTTAAAATAGACACATTAGTAATTTCTAAGGTCTGATTCATACCTCTAAAATCTTAGGGTAAGGTATTTTATAGTATCAGAAGGAATTTCTAAACTAAAAGAACTGAACCCAGTATACACTCAACATGTGTTCACTGAGGAAGAGAGAAAGGAGGGGAAGAATATTTCTCAATTTAAGTGAAGAAACTGCAACCCTTCCTTAAGATTTTGAAATTAATCAACTTAAATAAGACATAAGTGAAACTGGCCTAAGTGTTAAAAGGAGGGAAGTCTTCAAAAACAGTATCTGGGACTTTAAAACATGAGTAAAACTGACCATTTAAAATGGAAAATGACTTAGTCTTTGAACCAGAAGTCTCAAAATCAAAAGTACTGTTAATATTCTGAGTCAAAAATCCAAGCAATTTAACAAAAGCATCACACTGAGAGAATATACACCTATTGAGATAGCAGCCCAACTCTTTAAGGATCCTTGTCTGCTAGCCATTTTATATACTAAATATATGCACCTCCATAAAAACATACCAATTTTTTTTTTTTTTACAGACCCTTGAGAGTACAGGGATGAGGGAGTAGGCACATATTTCAAAGTTTTAATCTTTCCAAATATTGGAAATCAGTTATGCTCCCCAAATGTCAACAGGTCTTAATGTCCACAAATGCTGAACCTGCTGCTCCCCCCAACCTAGTTTAAACCAAATCACATCTTTATAAATAACTGAAAAGCTGCCTCTTATTAATCTGATGATAAATACCATTTTCCAGGAGGGATCAGAGTACACCATTTATTATGCACTATGTTGTCTTTAAAATGTTCAGAATTTTCCTTTAGAACATCTCAGAAAGAGAAATCAAACTATAACCCTAGCATGTATAGTCAGTACAATTGAAAAAGAGTTCATCTCTTAGACTCAGATAACACCTGTCATAAGTTGGCTAAGAAAAGCAATTGAAAGTAACTTTGCCCACGGACACAAATACCTCTTCTATGACTAAGGTTGATTTTTCAGACGAGTTTTGAAAACAAACTGAAGAAAAATCAACCACTTCACAACCCAGAGAGAACCATGTCTTACACACTTTACCATAAAAAAAACCACACACACTTTCAAGATTTGTCTCCTCAATTTTCCTACTCCATCATGCTTAACAGATCAAGTTAGTTTTAAATTATAAAATGACCCCAAAATATGAATTTTCCTAGTGATTTCCAGAAAGCTAACTAAGCAGTATGTCAATCCAGGAAACTTCTGAAATAAGCCCCATCTTCTTTATAACTCAAAACATGCTATCCAACATTCAGGTACACACCTGTGACTCCCTACTTTGAGAAAAAGGCAACTACAATACTGCACATTTTAAATCATAATTATCACAACCAATGTTGTATAGAAGGCAGAGCTGCTGGCCAAGATGGGCAACTGCCACCTGTACAATGATACTCCAATACATGGGGAAGTATTAGTGAGGCAACAGTGGCACAGCAAAGCTGTTCCAAAGATAAGCAAGACTGGTTTACTTTATGTCTTAAGTCTACAGAAATAATTTTAAAGAGCCTTTAAAATGCTGCCCACTGTCTACTTGAGAACTATGCATCCCACACTGAGTCTGAAAAAAAAAAAAAAAGTCTGGATCTTCAAGTGATTTCATTTCATGTAAAAATTCATAAAATACCCCAAGGACAAAAGTTCCTCCCCCTCTTTTTTTTTATGCTCACATTGTCTAGCAGAGGCTTCTGCGCTCATACAGTAGGTGCCCAATACATGCTGGCTGCATTCAGTCACTTCTTAAAGTGCATTCTTACAAAGCATATGAAACCACATTAAAAAGGAAACCACCATCCCTGGAGAGCTTCCCTTGGCAAAACTCTAAGGTAACAAGTGAAAATGATACAGTTGATTTTCATTACTGCCCTGATCTTGCAATAGTAAGAAGGGCAGGAAACAGTTTTATTAATAAACTAAGCCTTAGACAAAGACAGAAGTCAAATGTAAACAATAATTTTCCAGGTCTTCTCCTATTGAAAGACTAAGGTAAATGTGGATAAAGCCACAAGAGCTTAAAAACAAAAAAGCCTTTGCCCTATTTTAAAATCTTTTGTTCTCTAAGAAATTTTAATTTTTCACAAAAATCACTGAATGCTTGAAACAACTAGTATCTCGTACAAAGATTTCCTCTGCTCAGACCCTGGAGTGATTTAAGAAATAAAATAAGCAACAAAGAAAAAACAAGGCTAGGCTAAAACGAACAGTTCATCCTCAGTCTTCATGATCACTTGTAGTCAATATGGCATATCAAAAAAGAGTGGAAATTCTTTACCATCTTAAAACCACACATTATTTCTTAGTTAGAAAACATCCGTAATAAAACTGGAACTACGAACAGCCACCAAACTAAGCCCCTAAATGCTACCTCCAAAAACTCAACATCATTTCACATTCAGTAGAAGATTTTACTGTCAAAAACCTGCCTTTCATTAGGACTTGTGTGTTTTAATTGAACTCTGTAATCCTTAACTGGAGCTATATAACCAGAATTCCTTTTGCCCTGCTTGTCCATTTCTCCTACAGTACTGAGTTCTTACTGCTACAGCCTCAATTATCAGTCTCTTGCATTGCTGTAATTCATAGATAAAAAACTCACAAATGGGAGGAAAAGAGATACCAACCTGCAGAACAAACTTACTTAATAATTTTAATATAAAGTTTATGTCCAAAGTAGCACAATGATTTATTTTCAACCTTAGTATTTTAAAAAGGGTTTATTAAAGTATAATTCACATACTGTAAAAGTAATCAATTTAAAACGTACAATTTAATGGTTTTAAGTATATTCAGAGTTCTGCACCATCAACACGAACTAATTTTAAGACATTTTCTTCACCCCCAAAAGAAACCCTGCAGCCACTCCCTATTCCATTCTCCCCCACGAATCTACCTCTGTCTCCACGGACTTGCTTATTCTGGACATGTCATATGAATAGAATCTACAATATGTGACTAACTTCTTTCATTTTGTCATGTTTTTAAGGTCCACCCTTAACTTAAATCTCAGATTTGGACTTTTCTAATCCTCTTAACAAATGAGGGATGACATGACCTTTTAAACTTCAAGTCCTGACACCCCACTTCTCCACAAAATACTATTTACTTGCTATGTCCCTCTAGACAGTCTAAACTGTAATTTGCTATTTAGGTTCTTTCCAAAGTTCTTATTCTGAGTTTTCCTTCTGATAATAAAACACTAACTTCTTCAAAAACCAACATTTCACATACCTACATTTCTCTAACAATAGGGTGTTGTGGTACCTGAGGCAGAAAGATGGTTGAATTATTTTAAGGGGACAGATAGCTACGGTAAGTTTAAAATGCATATTGACTAAAAAATAAAGAAAGAAAGAAAACAGCCACCAAATTATTTGGCTATCACTTAGAACTTCCAAACCTCCCTTCTTTAAATTATCTGTTCACATTACAGTGTAATACCAAGCAAACACGTCCATGAGACTGCTTCCAAAACTTCTAAATTTCCTAAGTGAAAGATAGAACACTCTCCTTACTGCCATCATACTCACAAAAGAATCACTAATCCCTACATGTCCCAGAAAAATACCTGCAGGTAGACCAACAATCCAATACTACTACATCAAATAGCAGTGGGAAAAATGCCCATCTCTGCTACGACTGAGTAGCTTATTCCTATCAAAGCTGAGGGGTTCTATACCTTCAGTGTAGTACCCATGTTCACATACATAGCATTTAATCCTCAAAAAGTCAGGGACGGAGGTAGGGGCAAAGACGGAGGAGTCAAGACTTCAGCCAACCACAATCAGGACTTGGGGTGCCTTCTGGCCATCCATTAGGTTTTAAGGAACTAACCATTTTAAGGGGATCCTGGGTGAAAGCTTTGCACCAGAGATTAAAAACATACATTAAAATACCTCTTCTCCTGCACTGTCTGTGTTCTCAAGAATGAGCTGCCTTTTACAACGAATATTCTTCATGAAGAACACTCTCAAAACAACAAGACATCTTATTTTAAAATGCCCGACTCCTGCTTGGGGGAAGCAAGGCCATCATTGCTATTTTGAATTTCAGAACTCACTACCATGAAAAAATAAAACTAAAGATACGATATAGTCCAACTACATGCCATGTAAAAATAAAACAGATTATTTCTTTGGTTTCTTCTTAAATACATTGAGGTTTTAAAGACTAGAAAGCCTCCTTTGTCCCCCCAAACACCATCTAAAACGCCTTAGTAGAAGGGAGCCGGAAGCCTTTCACCCAATCAAGTGTGCTCAAAGTTTGGAAAACAAAGAGCAGGAGAGCCCAGATTTGTGGAAGGTCCGGCCCCAGTCTCCGTCTGACTCTACGCAGGAAACACGCTAATTCTGTATGATCTGTTGTAGTCCACCGCCGACTAATTTATTACAAGGCGTTTTAGGGTTTGTTTACAGAAACAGCCTTTCTGAACTGCCCCTGTGATGGGGCCAAACAGCCCCCGCTGCCTGTTTCTCCCCCTCACTCTTGAAAGCTCTGTCGTGATTTTCAGAGTTAACTGGCACCACCTGCATACCCCCAGCAACCATTACTCACCAACACGCCCTCACCGTTCCCAGCCCCAGTTCTGGGGCTACATTTAAACTTTTAATCGTGTTCAAATTACCCTACCATCTCGAATGTATCAGCAAGCAACCCTTTAATTTTTTTTTGAGAAGAATAAAACCTCCTCCTCTGCCTTCACACATCGTAGGGCGTTCTCACTCCCCAAATCCTCGTTCTTCTCTACCCACCCCTACCAGACACCACCAAAACAAAAGCTATTAGATTGCAAACGATAGCGGGTGTGGGGCGACACTGCTTATTCTCCACGTACAAAGGAGGCGCGGGGCGGCAGGACTGGAGAGCAACACAACTCCGGCCGCAACAAAACCAAGGCCAGGGCTCATGGCTCGCAAAACAAAACACCCTCCCTCCCCAGCGCTGCAGATCCTGGCGCTCCTTACACGACAGCGCACGACACCTCTCGCCAAGGCCAGGCGTCTAGATGTCCCCGCGCGGCCGTGTGGCTGCAGCTACACCCCGCGTTGCAAGCACGTGTATGGAAACGCATGTTAGCTCCGACCACACACCCACTACGGCACACTCGGACTCTACATGACACCCTCCATCCCCTCCAGGAGAACAGGCGTCCACGGGCGGGGGTGAAATCAGGAGATGGTCCGAGAACCCTTGGAACTGGGGGCCAAGTTGTGTGCCCAGTAGTCTGGCCGATGAAGGCCCTCGGCCTCGCGCTTCCCGGGACTACTTCCCCGACTCCCGAGCGCACATAGCAGCCCCCGGACGCCGGGGGCAGATAATCCTCCAGGGAGAGGACCAAAGTGACGAGAAAGGCCAGGAACCCAAGGAGCGCGAGGGGCAAAGAATGTTGGGCCCCGCGAGATGTTTGGAAACGTGTCCTAGGGCTGCGGGGCCTCTCCGCTGGGGACTTGACTTCCCCTTCAAGAAAAATTCGCACCCCGCGGGCCCAGCGGCTCCCGGCTCCCCACCACCGGGTTGGCCCCGGCTGCGAGGGCGCGGCGCGGCCAAGGGTGGTGTCACCGCTGTCATCGTGCCGCGTGGGGGTCGGCGGTGGGTGTGGAGCGGAGCAGCCCGCGCGCCGGGGGAGGTGAGGGTGGCGAGACCACCCCCGACATCAACTTCCCCGCGGAGTCCTCGCGCCGGGCTAGGTCCCGGGGCCGCTCTGCACACCCACCAGGCCACGGGATAGGGCTACGGGACGACGAGAAAGCCCCGGAGGCCCTTCCCGCACGAGATGCGCTGAGCCAGGGTCTGAGGGGCTTCAAACGAACTCCGGCCAGGTCCGCTCCAGCCTTCCGGCAGAGCCACCCCGCGCCCCGCCCCGCCGCTCCTGAGCCCGGGGGCCGGACAGCTGCGACGGTGGCAACTCGGGTTTCGCAAACAGGGCGCAGCCCCTCGGAGGAAAAGTTCCCGCAGTGGCCGCGGGCGGGGAAGCACATACTCACTTTCTCCACTCGTCGGCCAGAGCGAGAGCGCGGCGGAGAGAAACAGGAGCCCCCACAGCGAGGTCGGGGACCCTCCTCCGGAGCCAGACTTCATTCCTTTTATTTGGGACGAAATTCCCCTTTTTAAAAAAAAAAAAAAAGGAAAGGAAAGGAAAAAAGTCTCAAACTCAGTCTTCGCTCCCCCTCCAAAAACAAGGACGAAGGAAACAATACTCCGAAGGCGGTGCCGGCCCGGGGCCCGCCGGGCTGCGCGGACGGGGCGGGCGGCGGCACGGGGCGGCCCCTCAGCGCCGGCAGCCGCGGCCCAGGGCTCGGCGGAGTCGGTAACCCGAGGCGCGCCGGGGCGGGCTGTCGGCGTCGTCGGCCTCCATTTTCAAACCCCGAGAGGCAGGAAGGGGGGAAAACAGCAAAGAAAGGGGGCAAAGCCCAAATTCGTGTCGGTGAGGAAAAACAAACCCGACCCCTGACAGTTAGAAAGGCTGCCAGACGCCCGAGCCTCGTTGGCGGGAGGGCGCGACGCAGTTCGCAGGATTGCCCCGAAGTCCCGGTCGCATGCGAGGCCGACCAGGAACAGAAATGCGGAGTAAAAATGAATGAGCGTCTCCCCCTCCTCCTTCGGGCTCCGCTCGCCGCCGCCTCCTCCCTCAGCGCCGCCGCCGCCGCGAGCTCCTTCCCAAATCCAGGACACACACAAAGCGGCGGGCCGGCCGCGCCGCGCTCAGCACTCCCGCCGCGCTGCCCCGGCTCCGCGCCGCCGCCGCCCGCCCCGCGCCGGCCCCCGCCCGGCCCCCGCCCGCCGCCGCCGGCTCTGCGCGCGGGGGCTCCGGCTCGCTGAAGGTCAAAGCCGAGGCGCGAGGCACGCTTTGGAGCTCCCCTAGAGCGGGAGGGGCGTGGAGGGCGCGGGGGAGTCCGAGGAGCGGGGTGGAGGGTCTGCGAGCGCCGGCCGCGGGCGCGCCGGGGGCAGACTCGCTGGCGGCGTCCCTCTCTCTCACTCGCCTCTCTCGAGTTCGCCTGGTGCGCTCGCTCCTCCTCGGGTTTTTTCCCTTTTATTTTTTTTTTTTCCGCTCAGCGGAGTTAATGCTGGTAAACAAGAACCTCAGCCTCGCCGCGCCGCCGCCGCCGCCACTGCCACACACTGGGGGCTCGCGCGCGCGCACCCGGGGCCGTGCACACGCGCCCGCTCGCACACCAGAGCGGCCACAGCCGCAGCCGCCGCGCGCCCAGGGCCCGGCCCAGGCCGGCGCGCTCCAAGAGCCGGAGTCCAGGATCCCAGAGACGTGCGGAGCGGAGCTCGGGCGTGGGGCGCGAGACTGCGAAGCGCCGCCCCCACCTCCCGCCCGCGCCGGCACACGCGCGCACACATAGATCCACGCGCGCGCTCGCCCACCCGCTCCCGCCCCGACCCGCACTGCGCCGGCCATCCCGCACGCGCCCTTCCCTCCCGCAGGACTCCAAAAACAATGCCCCGGGCGCCAGTCCCGGCTGGGCGTGGGGGGCAAAGAGGGAAGGGGTGATCAGAGGCAGGAGAGAAGGAGGAAGAGGGGGAGGGGCGGGTGGGCGGGGAGTGCGGGGCTGGGAGAGGTTCATTGAAAACAACAACAGCGTGGCTGGATAGCGCGTTTCCCCGGTTCTTGAAAAGCTTCATTGTTTCTTGCAGCTGTTGCAAAATAAATAAATAAGTGCGTGCAACGTGCACGCGGCATTCTTTCGCAGCGTGTTAGAAAACCCAAACGTGGCGGGAGGGGCATACCTGGGAGAAAGGGGACGCCCCCCGCACCCCTCCCCGCTACTACACTGGGTACTTTCACGCAAGACTGGGGCGCCCGCGGCGTCGCGACCTGGAAGCCCGGAGTTTTGGGGCTAGCGGGTACCTGAGGGGGATGGGCGCGAGTAGCGCGGCTCGGCCCGGGGGCGCCAGGGGAGAGAGCTGGCTGTCCGTCGCGGGCCCCGACCCCGGAAAGGGGGGCCCAGATAGGCGGACCCGCGTGCCCAGGGCGCGTCCCCGCGGCGGCCGCCAGAGGGCGCAGCGGGCTCCTGGGAGGGACGGCGGCTGGAGTATCGCCTCCCTTTCTCGCTCCGGGGAAGGAAACGTGGGGGCCGGGCTGGGGGCCGACTCGGCAGGGTCGTGCTGACCCGGCCTCCCTGACCCGCGGTCCGCTCCAAGCGCTTTCAGCTGCCTTGTGCAGCTTTGGGCTCTACCACGTGGGCGGCTGTTGGGAGCGGCTGGAGCGAGTGCAGGGTACCGGGCAGTGGGACCCCGAAGCTGGGGGGCGTGTCCGAGGGGCCCGAAGGAGGGGGGCCAGGCCGGGGCTAAGGCTGGGCTGTGTTTTCTGGCACTCGTCCCGACCCGGGAACACGCAGCACGCACCCGGGATCGGCGGCTGCTGCGGAAGCCCACTCGCACCTGTCTCGGGTCCTCCCAGGCACGTCCCTCTTGCTTGGATTGCTACGTAAGTGCCTAGAAAGGAGGACCAACGCTAAGGCTCTTCGGTGGTTTTCCCTAGAATTGCCATCTGAATGAATAAGTGCTGCGGAGATCAGGTCCTCAAAAGAGCGAAACAGTCCAGCAATGGCAGGAGAGAGGAATTTGAAATACGTGGAATTTTGAAAATAGTGATTTGACTACGTGTTGCCCTTAAAGGGGTCTGGTTTCATGACTCAGGCTAATTGATATCAATAATAAATGTTTTAAAAGATAGCTAATGAAAGAGTTGTGAATGTCTAGATCGAGAAGTGTTTGTCTCATGAACAATCAGGCTGTGTGGTGGGAGTGAACCTGATGTTTATAAAAGAAAGATTTTTTTACTTCCATTGTAACCGATTTTTGCATTGCAATATGCATCTGTCATTAATATTGTTTTTTAAATTAAGAGCTGAAAACAGGTCAAAAGGTATGATAACAGAAACTTAGCCCTTTTTTTCTGAAGTTTCCTAGATCATTTTATCCCTTGGAAATTTCTAGGTCAATTTAGTGAGTCACTTCTACAGAAAGAAAATATCCTTTTTCTTAAAAGAATCATTCATATAAGATTGGTTTTGTTTAAGTGAAATTCATCTTAATTTTCAGTGTTTCAGTTTGAGGTGTTCCTGCATATTAATAGTGAAAAAATATATTAGAATTTTTTTAATTAGCATGTAGCATTCAAAAATTAGGAACTGCAAGTGAATAATTAAAATTTAGGCTACTAATTTAAAAATATTTTTTCATAATGTTTCTTGCCTAAGATTGGTGCTGATGTCTGCAGATCCACTCTGAAGTTAAATGCAAAGGAATACCAAATATCTTTTCATTATATTTGGTATTCAGAATTTTAAAATATGTACTTGTAAGACACAAGTTCAAAGCTGATTTTTAAAGGGCTAATGTTGATATAAAATTGTTAAATGCTACCCAATTTATTTTTAGTATTAGTAAATAAAAATGCCCATTTATTTGTCCTTAGGACTATAAGAAGGCATGTAGAATAAAGAGATATGCATACAGTTCTTTGTAAAGGTTATGGGATTGGTTTGGGTTTGGTTTGGGTTTTTTACTAAAATGATTTTTTATTTGTGAAGTTTTTAAATTTTGTGTTTTCCTGAAGTGGTAGAAAATCAATAAGAATTTATTTTAGGTAGAGAACCTAGATGTACATTATTACATAATTTAATATTTAGAAAAAAAGAATAAAAATTTTAAATTGCTTCTGGGTTCTAAACTTGATCTAAGAAGATAAATTTTTTCCTCAACGATTATATTGTATGTGCCCAAGACAGACTTACTTTTCAAACATGGAAATAAAATCACGTAGACAAATATTAATGGGAGTCCTTGCTTTACAGCCTCACTGACAATGCATCACCCCTTCTGTTTCATCTCATTTTCCCCCAGGTATCTTATAGCTTCTTCCTTATTTAGAGAAGAAACTGGTTGCATATTTCCATTTATTAACTGTTTACTTGATAACAATTTTATCTCAAGTTATTCTTGTAAATGTACCAGATTTCCCCAAAATATATTAAATGAAAATATGAGAAGCAGCACAAATAAAAACTGACATATATTAGAAGTAATACAGGATGTTGTGATACAGTCCCAGAAAGGAATGTTACTCAGCAACAGCAAGAAAACACACACACACACACACACAACATGGGTAGAGCTTTGAAACACAATACTGAGCGAAAATATACAAGTTTCAAAAAACTAGACACAGCATGACATTTTGATAAAGTTCTTAAAAATAAGAAAAGCTAAAAAATTATGGCAAATTACTGAAGGCAATCTCTTGCTTTAAATACATGATATAATAGTTTTATATCGCTTTGCCTTTATTCAAGCAAGAGAGTTAATGAAGAATATTAATTTCCCAGGGGCAGGTAAGGAGATGCCCAAGGCACATGCAACGTTCTTGAAAATGTGTTCATTTTCAAGGGTACTAGTGAGTCTTTCTAAAAGAAGAATATAAACATCTTAACACAACAACTAAGAAAATGACATGAAGGCTATGTTAACCAGTTTGATGAAAATATTTCAAATTGTATATGAAAATACCACAGTGTACCCCATGATTGCATTAATGTACACAGCTATCATTCAATTAAAAAAATGTGTTCATTTTTGGATTTAATGGTGGATTTACAAATTTTCATTTTATAATTATGCTTCATGATTAACATAGATGTATGTGTAAAATATTAAAGAAGATAATAAAAGTATGGGAGAGATCCGTGAAAGTGATCATTCCAGCTTTCCAATGTGAGTCTGCTGGATCTCAAGCTGTTTGTATAATCAATTCAGAAGCATTAAAGAGCCACCAAAATGATACAGTTGTTAGCCTTTAAAGGCACATTTCAGAAGAATATATATATTTTTTTGTATTGAACCATTATAAGACAAATATCATGAAACAAGAAATTGAAAAGAATTCACTTCCTCAGTAATTTAGGTTCACTAAGACTGTATGATGTAAACAGTTTGGCAGTTTCCTATAAGGTTAAACATACATCTAACCTTTGACCATCAGTTCTACCCCTACCTATTTACCCAAAAGAAATGAAAATACGTTCACAAAAATACCTGTATGGAAATGCTGATAGCTGTTTTATTCATAATAGCAAAAATCTAAAAACAACCCAAATGTATGTCAAAAGAAGAAGGGATAAACAAACCATGATGTATCCGTTCAATGCAATACTACTTAGCAATAAAGAGGAATGCATGACTAATCCATGCAAAACATGAAAACATGGATGAGTCTCCAAAGCAAAACCTATAAGCCAAAAGAATATATACTGTAAAATTGATCTTTGAAATAGAAATCAGAATTACATTTGCCCTTGCTGGGTGGAAAAGGCAGTGGGGGTTCAGATGACAAGAAGAGGCACATTTTTCTAGGGTGATGGCAACGCTCTATGGTGGTGTTGGCTATGGTAATATATGCACTTCTCAAAAACACACTAAACCATACACTTGAGGTGGGTGCACTTCTTTGTGTGTATTGATTTATGGACTATTTATATCTGAATTTAACATTTTTTAGAGTGCTTTAAAATTTAGAAAGTTTGAGGCTATTCTAAACAAGTTAGTTAGCACAATGCCTCCCATTTTTGCTACTATGTGAATTAGGAGAGATGCTGAACTCCTACCTCCCTGCCTACCACTGTCTCTACAGATGAATATACCCTCAGAAATACATCTGTCTAAGGTCCCCTGGGAGGGGCATGAGCTGTGGTAGGCACCAAATGGTCTCCAGAGAGCAAGCCAGGGACAGGGAAGGTAAGAGTGATGCTCTGATTGATTCCAGTCTGCACACAGCCACGAGCAACAAGAGTCCCAATCTCATTGAAAACTGTTTATACTCAACTTGAGAAGATTTTCTATTTTAGTTTTGCACAAATAGCCTGCTCATAAAGCATAAATGCTGTGAAGCATTTACACAGAGGCAGCCGGGATAATGTCTTCTTCCTATAACTACTTCCAGCAATGTGTTTAGTGAAATATCAATAGGAGAAGTTCCTGGAAAACCCAGGCCTGGGCCAGGAATGACAGGCACCCTAGAGATCGCCATAGATCCAGGATGGAGACTGGAAGTTCTGTGTCTGCACCAATGCCTTGAGCATAGCCCTCTGGGAGCCTGTCCACAACCTGAGGGTGCGTGAGTTTGACTTCCTCCATTGGTAATTTGTGGGAAGATAAACCTGGCCAGCGACACTATGGCAAGTCCATCCTTTTCATTTGTCATTTGCAGTGGTTAGTCTCTGAGATGAATGTGCAGTCTCTACCCCTCTGTGTAATTAACTTTCAAATGTATCAATAGTAAGGACCCCTGTGTGGCTGACAGTGCAAAAGATGCTTCTTTGTTGTTGAAATGCATCATAGATGTGCATGAGAAGGGGAGTTAAACCACATTTCTGTTCTTTCTGCTTAATGCCACCAGCTCTGAGATGTATGTGTGTATCGGCAGCATGAGGAGAAGAGACAAGCTGTTCCTCTGCCCTGCTTCTGCTCTGCCATGCTGTGTGACTTTGTGCAGGTTCCTGCGCCTCTCTGTGAAATGACTGTGTTAAAGTAGATTCTCTGCTCTAACATGCCATGATTTTTTTGTTTGCTTGTTTCCTTTTTAATTGTTAGCAAGGGGAATCTTGATATCTGATACTTTAGCTGCTATCTCCTAACTTTGTCTTCTCAGTCAAGTAATTAATAGTCCATAAATCGATGCACAGACAACAACAGCCGGGCTCAGGGAATAAACATTGTCCAATTGGTTCCTTAAATTCAGATTTTTCAAACGGTAGGGTTTCTTAGAACAGAAAATCTCTTTTGCAGTTCTGAATTCCCCTATTTATGTTCCTAAGAGTATGGGTTTGGAAAGACAAGCAGAAACATCACCAAGGCAGGGGGATGTGGTCGCAAGTAATCTACAAAAGGGATCCTTCAAGTGATCATGGAAAATGTTCCTGAAAAATGTTCTCTTTGGCATATTAATGTTCTAGTGGAAACTTATTCTATACAGTATATTTGTACATTTCTTTAATAAATTTTTTTGTTATTGTTAGCAACATCAGGGTGTCAGGCTCCTTGCTAGTAGCAAACCCTGTTTCTGGACTCACAGGCTACAATATAAGGAGGTCCTGAACTTATGCAGGTATCTTCTGCACTGCAGTATGGAGGCCACAGCTGCAGGATCAAGTTGTTTACGTTTGTCCTTGGAGGACCATTTATCATCCCAAGAACTGAATACTGACGGGGATCAGAGGAAAGGGCTGGTTCCTATATCCCATGAGGACGGATTAAGACATATAGACATTAAGATTTCTGGTTCAAATATCTAAAAAATGACTCAGATTTGAGCCAGGCAATTCCACTGGACAGAGCTAGACCAATGAGACAGAAAACAAATGTCAGTTCATTTAAAGAATTTTTCTTTTTTTCAAATTGAAAGAAATAATCAGTATTATTTTGCAGTGTCTGTTTGAAGCATTGTTTTGTATGGGATAGAGCTCTCCATCAGCGATATGTCCATGTGGAGACTGAACCGATGCCAGCTGGGGAAATTGTCTAAAGAAGTACTGGATTGAGTGAGAAGATGTGGGGTGACGTTCAAGGTCCCTCCCAGTTCCAGGATCACTGGTACTTGGGTTCTACTTCTGTGCTTGGATTACTGTGTTTGATGTGTTCCTGAAAGAGCCTAGCTTAGCTTTAAATGAATAGTAATCAGCCTCAAAGTAGAAAATATATTAGTTCAAAGGATAGTGAGGCTGGCTGTGGTGACTTATGACTGTAATCCCAGCACTCTGGGAGGTGGAGGCAAGAGGATCACTTGAGGCTAGAAGTTCAAGACCAGCCTGAGCACCAGTAGTGAGACTCCCATCTCTACAAAAAATAGAAAAACTGGCTGGGCATGGTGGTACGTGCTAACAGTCTCATCTATTTGGGAGGCTGAAGCAGGAGGATCCCTTGAGCTCAGGAGTTCAAGTATGTAGTGAGCTCTGATTGCACCACTGCACTCCAGCCTGCATGACAAAGTGAGACCCTGTCTCTTAAAAGAAAAAAAATAATAAAATTTTAAGATTTTAGAATGGATACTGAATTTATCATGTATTCTAGAAACCCTGAGTCTCAGCTCCAATAAGCTGAAAAGCCAAGTTAGGAAATCAAGGCTTGCTTTCAACAGTCCTATTATGGGAGATGCTTCGGACAGGTGGGAGCCAAGGTGGAAATTAAGGTAGCAGTGTGCTGGTAAATGTTTAACACAGGCTATGGGGGGGGGGGGATTTCTGATTAGCAGAATTTGCCAATTTCCCTTGTATAAATGTTCCCACCTTGGCTGATTTAAGCTACCAATGTAAGGGCACCGAATATAGAATTCTGAAGACATGTGCACGGTTGTCTCTTGCAAGACAGTGTGTGAGCCTGCACCAGTGCATCACTGGGTTAAAACAGCTGAAAACCTTGTGTTGCCTTTGTAACAAATTAAATATATATTCCTTTTTTTAAAAAAGGATAAGCAAACCAGTACAAAAATAGCAATAGCTATAAAAGGGCGATTCACAGAAGAAAGTAGAATGTCCAATAAGCATGAAAATATACTCAGCAACCTGGTTGGCAAAATTAAGAATTGGACAGTACCAACTGTTCACAGGATGAATGGGAGAGTTGATTCTCATTCACTGCTACTGGGAAGATAAATTAGTACATTCACTTTGGAGAGCAACTTGGCAATATCTCTAAGGTTAAAGATGTACCTACTGCATAAGCCAGTAATTCCATTCATAGAGAGGATACCATAAAAGCTCTTGACGTATGCACCAGGAGACACAAATAATAATGTTAATTGAAACATTGTTTTCAATAGTAAAATACCAGAAACAATCTAATTGTTCTTCAGTGGAACATGAATTATAGTACTTTGTTCATACAGTAAAATACTATACAGAGGTTTAAATGAATGAACTAGATTTAAGTGAATCAACATAGATTTAACAGCCAATATTGTGTGGAAAGAGCAATTTGCAAAAGCTAAATAACCACATGTAATCATTTATGTAACTATCAACACAAAGCCAACAGCATATATAGTTAGTGGATCAAAAATACAAAATATTCATGAAAGTGATAAATAACACCTTCAAACATTACCTCCAGAGGTGAAGAGAGAAGGAAAAGTAGTTTTTAATATAGTTCAAAATAGTTTAAACAATATTGGAAATATTTTATTTCTTTAAAAGTCAAAAGATACCTGAAGCAAATGATCTAAAATATTGATATTTGTTAAACTAGACAGTGGGTACGTAAGTCTCTGACATCTCTTAAGAGTCTCATAAGTCTCTTAAGTTATTTTTTGTCCTTTTCTGTATATTTGAACTATTTTATAATTTGTTTTCCTTTGCCTTTTTATAAATAAAATTTTTATTATTTTAAAACAGTTTTGGTTTTACAGAATTATTCCAAGCATAGTGCAAAGAGTCTCATCTAACCATACCCAGCTTCCCATATTATTAACTTCTTCCATTGCCATGGTACATTTGTCACGATTAATGAACCCATATGGATAATCGTTATTATTAACTAAATCAATACTTCATTCAGAATTTTCTTGGTTTTCCCCAATGTCTCTTTTCTGTTCTCGAATCCCACCCACATCTCTCCCTGGACTACTCTCGATTGTAACAGTTTCTCGGAGTTTCCTTGGTTTCGACAACCTTGACAATTTTGAGGTGTACTGGCCAGATATTTTATAAAACATCCCTCAACTGTAATGTTTTTCTCATGATTGGGGTAATGTGTTTGACAGGGTACAACCATCCTTATCACATCTTATCAGGGGTACGATGCTATTAGCATGGTTGTCACTTGGTGGTAACATTGATCTCTTGGCTTGAGGTAGTGTTTGTCAAATTTCTTCCTTGTAAGTTACTCCTAACTCTTTTTTTCTATATATACTATCTTTGAAAGAAAGTCATTATGCTTAGCTCATGCTTAAAGGGTGGGGAGTTACACTGTACAAACTTTGTAGAAGTCAAAGGAAGACCGAGGTAAAAGGATTGCTTGAGCCCAGGCATTCAAGGTTACGGTGAGTTACGATGGCACCTCTGCACTCCAGCCTGGGTGACAAAAAAAAATTCCCACCTCTGAGCCCCTACTTGGGCCTCAGGTTAAGAACATCTCATCAACACTGTATGAATATCAATTTTGTATATTTGTTGCGTGGTTGGTTGGAGGGAGGGCGGTATGGAGTAGCAAGCACATGTGAAGGCTGCATCCCATCAGCCTCCTCCTTTTCAGAATGGCCAGACTCCATTACTCACAGCTGCCAGTCCACATGCAGTTACTTTCCATTTATAGCAAGTAGCTGGTGATGATGCTTTTCTATTTATAGAAATAGTAAACTATTTTTTTATTTTAAAATAAATCTAATTTTTATTTTTAGTAAAATCAATTTAAAGAAGCATAGGAAACTGTAGTTTCCATCTCTCCAAGTACAAAGAGAGTGTCTTCAGGATAGTGAAAAGTGCTCGCATGCTGGAGTCAAAGGGTCTGCATTCAGACTCCTCTGCCAACTGCCAGCTGTGTGGTCTTTGGGCGAGTGAAACCTTTCCTATCTGTAAAATGGCGATCATAAAATTTAGCATGCGGCAGTGTTTCTCCCAGGGTTAGGCATACACACAAGAGACAGGGGAGTAAAATATAACTATGACGTAAGGATAATGCTGTATTCAGAGTAATCAAAATGCCCTCCTCAGAAAGGAGCTCCGATGACTTACTGCTCCCTGCTTCTTTCCCCTGTTTTTGAGCATTTCTCTCCTACCCTTCCTTACAATTACAGCTACCTAGCAGTCTTCCAGCAAATTCCTGTACTGATCAGGGGCCCAAAATTAGACTTTGCTGTTTATAATCAAGAACCTTGACAGGGGCTTGGCACCTGTAGCTCAGTGAGTAGGACGCCAGCCACATACACTGAGGCTGGTGGGTTCTAACCTGGGCCTGGTCTGCTAAATAACAATGATGGCTGCAACCAAAAAATAGCCGGGCATCATGGTGGGTGCCTATAGTCCCAGACACTTGGAAGGCTGAGGCAAGAGAATCATTTGAGTTTGAGGTTGCTGTGAACTGTGATGCTACAGCACTCTACTGAGGGCAACATAGTGAAACTCTTGTCTTAAAAAAAAAAAAGGAACCTTGACTGGGGCTGGCACAGTGGCTCATGCCTATAATCCTAGTACTCTGGGAGGCCAATATGGACAGATCACTTGAGCTCAGAAGTTTGAGACCAGCCTGAACAAGAGTGAGACCCTGTCTCTACTAAAAATAGAAAAACTTAGTCAGGCATGTGGTAGGTGCCTATAGTCCCAACTACTCAGCAGGCTGAGGCAAGAGGATCACTTGAACCCAGGAGTTTAAGATTGCTGTGAGCTGTGACATAGGGGAACAGAGTGAGACTTTGTCTCAAAACAAACAAGCAAACAAACAAAAACAAACCACAAAGAATCTTGACAGGGAGACTGACCAGTAACTGCTTTGTTTCCTTTCGTTGATGATTCCTCAGTGGTGTTCCTGCTCCTGGGGTGTGTGTGTGGGGGGGGGGGGTGTGCTGTAGAGCCCCTCCTTGGCTACAGGGTGTGGGGGAGTCAAAAGAAGTTCAATAGGTAAAGATATAATCAAGCTTTGTCTGGCTTCAAACTGAGTGATTGGATTTTGCTTCAATAGTTTACATGGAAAGGATGATTCCACTACTTTTTTTTTTCTTTAAGTTGGAAAACCACTGCCTGCTACAGCTAGCCCGAGCCTGGAGACCACGGGGTGGGCAGGGATAGGGATGAGTCAGTGAGTTAGAGGAGGAGAGGGAGAAGATTCCAGCACTGGAGCCTGAGGATGGGTTTGCTCCACCACACTGTGGGTGGTATCCTAGGGGTCCCTGAAAGCAGAGCATCTGAGGTCCTCATTTTGGAATTAAAATTCCACCACTAGGGGGAAATTTCTGTGGCCTTTGTTTGTGTAATCCTCAGTAGCTGCCTTCCTCTGCCCCTGGGAAAAGTGACCATGTCTACTGAACAAGAAGTGGGTATTGAGGTGACCAGATCACCAAGGCAGTCAGCAGTCTCCTGATGTCAGGGAGAGGGAAGGGGCTGCAACTCCTGATGTTCACAACTGAGAAAAAAGTGCTGAAGTCATTCCTAGGGGGCCAAAGAGAGAAGGGCATGTGAGGCTTTCCTGCCATGAAGTCACCACCTTATGGAGTGGCCTGAACATTTCCCATCAAAACGAAAGATTCCACCAATCTGTAGCACTGAGAGCATAGAGCTAGAGATGTTTCCTCACTCCAAATTTTGACATTTGCACCAGAGGCATTAAATTTTCATTAAATATTTCCTCATGGTTTATAAGTAGGTTAGTAGCAAAAAGAGACTGGAGAACAGGAAGTAAGCGTTGTACCCCTCCTAATCTGCCTTTTCAATTGTTGCAGAAAGGTACGACGTGGAGTCTGGAAAAAAATCCTTGCAGCCTCAGAATTCAGAATGATTTCATTCATGGGGGCTGTAGAGTGAACTAGCAGCAGCAATTAAAATTTGGGAACTGGTGCTGCTGGCAGGTGACCTGGGTAAGTCACCAACCCTTTTAAAGGTCTGTTTCCTTGCCTGGAGAAGGAGCTAAAGCTGCACTAATTTCTGGGGAGGATTAAATGAGAAAATATTGACTACTCAGAACACAACATTATCCTTATATTATAGTTGCATTTTATTCCCTTATTTCGTGTGTATGCTTAACTCTCACGATGGCACATACAATACAAGAAGAACTGTGGCTTTTAATTCTTGCAACACACAGTACCTGGCTCAGCTCTGGTGGTAGATGGTAAATAAATGGCACATTGAGCCACCAGTGAATTTATCCAACAATAGACCATATATGGAATCTACTGATAAATATTATCCCATTAACCTGTGTATCAAGGACCAGCTGACACTGGGCTACTGTTGCCTTGTTACTTCTCAATTAACCCACAGGTATGAGGGTTATACTCATCTCTTCTTCATTAGTCTGTAGCAGAATTCCCTTTTTTTAAAAAAAAACTGATTTATACTCCTTTATCTCCACACCCCACTCTCAATCCCCTCTTTAATTTCTTATAATTAACATAAAGGTAGTCAAGCTTTATAAAAACTGGGTTATGGTAAAGGGACACAAAATTAGGTTACAGCAGAAGTTGGGGTAAGGGAAAGTCATTTAGTAAAAGTTATGGATCCTCTCCCTGGAAAAATATGTCTGTATTCATACACACAATTTTGTAAGAAATTTCTAGTGTTCAGGGACCCCCTAAGGCCTTCTCTGACCATTCTTCAACTTTCAAGTGAACTACCATTTTGTTATAAAAAAATTTCTTATAAAAGGGGAAATATTTGTAGTGCAGAATCCTTTAAACAGATTGTAGCCTTTATTATTTTCAAAATTATAAAAATAAGTCTCCTTAGAATAAAAAATTACAATAAAAAGAAAATTTACATTTATGAATGGATAGGGAGTATTTGAATTAGTACAACATAGATATTGCCTATAGCAATAGATTCTTATAGAAAAAGAGAAAAGACCAGGCCTGGTGGCTCATGCCTGTAATCCCAACACTCTGGGAGGCCAAGGCAGGTGGATCACCTGAGCTCTGAGTTGGAGACCAGCCTGAGCTACACTGAGACCAACACTGTCTCTAAAAATAGTCAGACGTCATGGCAGGCGCCTGTAGTCCCAGATACTCAGGAGCCTGAGGCAAGAGAATTGCTTGAACCCAAGAGTCTAAGGTTGCTGTGAGCTGTGACGCCACAGCACTCTACCAGGGGCAACAGTGAGAGTCTGTCTGGAAGAAAAAAAAAAGGAGAAAAAGAACTTACTTTGCTCAGTGTTAGCTCTGGAACACATGCTGCACTTGATGAACCATTTCCCTTTCTTTGACCAATAGAAGTGGTTATTATTTTCAGATTTATTTTATTGATGAGGAAATTGATGTCTACAGAGAGCATATTTAGAGACATTCCCAAAGTCATACGACTTGTCATGTTGCAGTGTTAAAAAGTCTTCCTTAAACACACTGTGACCATTTTTTTTTTCTTTTATTTGAGACAGAGCCTCAAGCTGTCACCCTGGGTAGAGTGCTGTAGCATCACAGCTCATAGCAACCTCCAACTCCTGGGCTCAAGTAAGTCTCCCGCCTCCGCCTCCCAAGTAGCTGGGACTACAGGTGCCCACCACAACGCCTGGCTATTTTTTGGTTGCAGCCATCATTGTTGTTTGGCAGGCCCAGGCTAGATTCAAACCCGCCAGCTCAGGTGTATGTGGCTGGTGCCTTAGCCTCTTCAGCCACAAGCGTTGAGCCCAGCGACCATTTTTAATACATTTTACACAATGAGCTTATTAAGCAATGTGCAATGAACTTCTTTCCAAGGGTGAAGGCAAATTCTCTTATTTAAATAACATTTAAAATCAGTAGAATTCAAATTCATGTGCTGTGTGTTTGTTTGTTTATTTTTAAAGACAGAGTCTTACTCTGTCATCTGGGCTGGAGTGCAGTGGTGCAATCAGAGCTCATCATAGCCTCGAGCTCCTGGGCTCATGCAATCCTCCCACTTCACACTCCCTAGTAGCTGAGACTACAGGCATGCATCCTCATGTCCAGCTAATTTTTTAAAAATTTTTTGTGGAGATGGAGTCTTGCTATGCTGCCCAAACTAGTCTCAAATTCCTGGCCTCAAATGATGCTCCTCCTGCCTTGTCCTCTGAAAGTGCTGGGATTCCAGTCATGAGCCATCACATCTGGCCACCCGTACCATTTATGGTGACATTATTGGTTTCCCTTGTCTCATTTTCCTGGGTTTTCCATCAGAAAGGGATAATAACAATAAAAAGCCTTCTATTTCTATGACATGTAATACTTCAAAGAGAAAATTCCCCCTTGAACACTTGTCTGATTGACTCCAAAAACTCTTCCATCTCTCAGGAAAAACAGCCCTGGCTTCCTACAGATGGAATTAGCTTTTCCTTTCCCTCGCCTCACACTTCTTTATACCATCGCCACTTATTGTACGTGATCTATAAGTAGAGTTTGTGTCATTTCTTTCACCAATGTTACTTAAGGGTGTGATTGCATATACATACTAGGCATTCTCTAAATGTCTGAACTGAATTAAATTCCTATTTTTTTTTAACTGGGAAAATTTTTACATGGGAAATTAAGAAGAAAAATACTGAAGAAATATATTCAATATTGAAGAAAAATATTGAAAAGACACATTACCTAAGGGCCAGATTTAGCCAATGAAAGTGTTTTATCCTTTTTTTGCTATAGATCTTGCTTATTTAAAAAAAATGAAATTTGGCTTGGCGCCTGTGGCTCAATCGGCTAAGGTGCCAGCCACGTACACCTAAGGCGGCGGTTCAAATCCAGACCGGGCCCGCCAAACAACAATAATGGCTGCAACCAAAAAATAGCCGGGCATTGTGGCGGGTGCCTGTGGTCCCAGTTACTTGGGAGGCTGAGGCAGGAGACTCACTTGAGCCCAGGAGGTGGAGGTTGCTGTGAGCAGTGAAACCATGGCACTCTACCCAGGGGGACAGCTGAGGCTCTGTCTCAAAAAAAAAAAAAAAAAAAAGAAATGAAATTTACAGAAAAAACAGAAGTTCTTCTCCCCGTTTTATTCTCCTCCTGCTCACAGAGAAAATGATGGTCATGATCTTGGTGTGCTTCTTTCTGATCTGTATTTTTCTATTTTTACTACATATAATCATTAATCCTTTGTTTTTGTTTTAGAAATGAAGGTCTTACTCTGTTGCCTGCGCTGGACTTGAACTCACTTATGTGATTTTTAAAATTTGTACATATTCTGTACCTTGCTTTTAAAACTTTGTATTATGATTTCAAGATCTATTCATGTTGATACAGATTTTGTTTATTTGCTCGGTTATGATGTAATATCTTATGATGTGACTATACCATGTTTTACTTATGTATTGACATCCTCCTGCCCGAGTCTTTGCTACAGCAAACAATGCTGGAACACACATTCTTATCACAACTTGGGTTGCTTTTGTACAAACTACCTAATACACAATTGGTAAATACGGGAAGGATGTTAGAACATGGAAGTCATGTTAGGTCATATATTATTTTCCCCAACATGTCACTATTTCAAGTGATTAAAAGAGAAGGTCTTGGCAGTGAATAAAGACCTAGAGCTGAAAATCTACTGACACGCCTTCCCTCAGGGACAGGCCTACTGGCTTTGACCACTAAGTTTACTTGAGAGTGCAGATGAGGAAAATCAAGAAATTGGAAGCATTGCTCTCTGTGTTGAAATAATATACCATTACAGGAGGCTATCTCAGGGCCAGACTTCTCACCGTGATGAAAATGCTCTCTGCCAGAGACAGAAGCTCACATATACCTACCTGCCTACCTTCCTTCCTGAAGGAAGGAAGCTCAAATTAAAGGCTTCAAAGGATGAGTTTCTGGGATGCCAGCAGTGGATTAACTCTTCTTCTGTCATAAATTTTATTTTATTTTATTTTATTTATTTTTTGAGACAGTCTTACTTTGTCACTTTCGATAGAGTGCCTTAGCATCATAGCTCACAGTAGCCTCAAACTCTTGGGCTTAAGCAATCCTCTTGCCTCAGCCTCCTAAGTATCTGGGACTGCAAGCACCTGTCACAACCCCAGCTAGGATTTTCTGTTTTTAGTAGTCTCACTCTTGCTCAGGCTTGTCTTGAACTCCTAACCTGAAGCAATCCACCTGCCTCAGCCTCCCAGAATGCTAGGAGGTGAGCCACCATGCCCAGCCTGTCATAAATTTTAAAATATTTTTGTTTTTGTTAGTGGCAGGGTAACAAAGCACTACATGTTTTGAGCAGTGTGCTCCAACTGTATTTTTCCCATAAGCCTTGCTAATTTTGTGGAGGAGATTGTACTTGTTTCCTTAAGTACATGTGTAAGCATTTCTCTAGGGTGTATGCCAGCCAGGAGAATCGCTGGATCACAGGGCATGCATGCTCCAACTATCCTACATTTTACCAAATTATATACCCTTCAAAGTGGTTTTACCAATTTTACTCCCATCATGGGATGAGAGTCCTTACTCCCTGGCTTCCATGCTGATATTCCTGATGTCATTAAATCTTTTCGCTTTGATCCATACCATGGATGTGAAAGGCCTTGTCATCGGTGTTTTAATTTGCATTTCCCCAATTGCTAGTGAAGCTCATTTTTAGATTGTTATTGATCTTTCCAGTTTTCTCATCTGAGTATTACCAGTTCAACCCTTTGCCACTTTTTAAGCTGAATTGTTTGTCTTTTTCTTATTGATTTATAGGAATTCTTAATGCATTCCAGATACAAAACCTTTTCTTATTAAAATTCTACTTTTATGTTCTCTACCCAATGTTTCTACTTTCCCTGTAAGTTCATTTAAAAAAAAATGTGTCTATTACACTATAAAACATACAGGATTGCTTTTTGGCTGGGATATATCCTAGGTACCTGAAGTTTTAGATTGTATAGATAGGTAGTACAACCAGAAAAGTTCGAAACTCAGATGTTTATAGAGATTGCTTTCCTATCTATCTTCAACCTTTCTTCTAGTCATAGATCCTCCTGAAGTACACAGAGTTTACAAAGCAGAGGAGATATCCCTTTACAAAAGGGGATATCTCCTGTCCTGACAACTGTTGACCAGATTTACCTTTTTTTTTTTTTTGCCACATTAATAAGAAAAAGATTTTGGTGGAAAAAAATTCAGGAAGGTTAAATGTCATATTTGAATTGGATCATTTGAGGATGTCTTAAGCCCAAGAGAAAACAACGTACTTTATTAAATTTCATTATTCGCATTTAAAAAATATTCAAATAATAAGCAATCAATCATGCTTTGTGACAAGTTACCTAAGAAAATTTTCTTTAAACTAAACAGTATTGAATTTCAGATTCCATTTTTTAAGTGGCATTCTGATTTTAAAAAATAACAAAAAAAGCCTAAATGAAAATACTTGGAGTTTGCCTGGGACTGAAAATTTAGCGTGTGAAAATGTGAGGAAAAGATCTAAGTGTTGGCAAAAGGCTGCAATAAAGTAAATGATGTGGTTTCTCAGGGGTGATTTTGCAACTTGAAGCATTCCAAAAAGAGTTACTGATCACAAAGTTTCTTTTAGGTTCTATCCTGAAATGCTTGGCATACATAAAGCTCTTATGGATATTTGGATAAATTAAATTTATATTGACATTTTCTAAAAGCTGGCCTCAGTCTCTAGCTGGTATGGGCACCTGTAAATACAGAAGGAGGCATTCAATTTTACAACCAATAGGTATTAACATCAAACTGCCCCTGGCTACACTGTATTCTCAAAAGCCAAATCACCCTGAAATTTAAAAGGTAATTTTTTTATTAAAAAACCAGCAGTTTCCTCAAGCAGTTGCTCGTAGAATTCTCAACCACCAACTCCTTTTGTTAATACAAAAGGAATGAAATTCTGACACGTGCTACAACACGGATGAACCTAGAAAACCCAATGCTCGGTGAAATAAACCAGACACAAAAGAAAAATGTCATATGATTCCACTTATACAAAATATCTAAAATAAGCAAATTCATAAAGATAGGTTATGGGGGGAGAGGGCACTGGGGAGTGGTTTAATGAACCCATGGTTTGTTTTTTCTTCCTTTTTTTTTTTTTTGGTGGACCCATAGTTTCTATCTAAGGAAGATGAAGAAGCTTGGAAATTAACAATATTGGTGATGGCTGCAAAACCTGTGAATGTAATTAATGCCACTGAATTGTACGGTTAAAAATAAATTGGCAAAATTTATGTTCTGTGTATTTTATTGCAATAAAAAATGTAAAAAGAGTTTTCTTCAAGTCCCTCTCCCAATAAAGCGGCAAATACTCATTAAAGAAATTTTGGAAAATCCTATAAAGTAAAATGAAATTAAAACCACCTGTTATCAACACCATGTAGTGGTAATATGAGAGCAACATGGTCTGCATTTTCCTTCTTCTGGCCATGTGCATATATGTGTGCAAACACACACAGGCTTCTGCAGTCTAATAGCCTGTTTTTCTCACCAGATGTGGTACTAATCAGTAGAATCCAATCTTATCCATGAATTTTAATTTATATAAATCTATCAACTATTGTTAGATACGTAAAATGTTTTCTCTATCTTAAATAATTGTGTAGTGAACATTCTGGTATGTATGTACTAACCTTTTTGAGCATTTGATTATTTCCTTAGGGTAAATTCCTTAAGGTAAAATCACAGGGTCAAAGAATACGGATTTTTTTTTTTAAACTCTTAAAGCATACATAATATTCATTAAACCACAGGAATTTTGTTATTGGCATTTTCAGCACCCAACTATGAAATTTTACTGCATTCTCACCAACTCTGAGTATTACATTTCCAAAAGTCTCTTCAAAATTGATAACAATAAATTGCATAAAAATATCATGACACTGAGGTGAGTATGGTATCTCATACCTATAATCTAAGCCCTTTGGCAGACCAAGGTAGGAGGGTTCTTTGAGGCCAGGAATTTGAGAGCAGCCTGAGACCAGCACAGACAGACCTTGTCTGTAGGAAAAAATTTTTAAGTAGCTGGACATGGTGGTGTGTACCTGTAGTCCTAGCTATTGGCAAGGGTGAGGCAGGAGGGTCACTTCAGCATAAGAACCTGAAGCTACAATGAGTTATGACTGTGCCATTCAGTCTGGGTGACAAAGCAAGACCCTGCCTCTAAAAAGAAAGAAAGAACAAGAGGAAAAAAGGAAAGGAAGCAGGAGAGAGAGAAGATGACATTGGGTTAATGATGGCATTGATACAGAAAAGTAAAAAACAACTTTTATAGGTTAAAAAGGAGTGGAAGAAATCGATAGCGATTTGGTATGTTGAAATTATGAGCTGTCCTCTAGTGTATTTATCTGAGTAGAGATGCCTGTAGCTTGTCCAGCCCAGGCAGCTACACTTGGCATCCCAGCGTCTGAGGCTTTTCCAGCCACACCAAGAAGTGACTGCAGCACTTTGCCCTCTCTTGGTCTTTGCTCCCGCCGTTCTCTTTGCCATAAAACATTTTTGCTCACCCACTTCCTCAAGTACAGACCCATTCAATTCTCAAGATCCATTTTTAATGAACTTCTATGGGCCAGCAGTGGAACAATCTGAGGCCATAAGAGAGATGAAAACTCACGGGTACAAATTCAGCCCAGAAAGGGACAGGAGTGGTGCGTTCCCAGATAGACTTTGAGGGGTGCCTGGGGGTGGCCAAAGGCGCAGATTGCCATCTGAAGGGAGGTGGTGGGAAGCTGGGCTTGAGGATGCCAGGGTCTTGTTGGACACGGACTGGGAGTAGGGGGTGGGGGGGTGGGGCAGGACAGTGTGTGTGGTGCTGAGGCATCAGAGGGGAATTTTGTAGCTATGTGAGTGGGTGGACCAGGCTTGGGAGTGGGAACAGGGACCACCCTGTTACCTGGAGCATGGTACCTTTTATACCGAGTACTCAATTCTTGAACAGCACTCAGATTTTAAAGTATAAGAAATACTGTCTTCAGGAATTATAAAGAATGACTTGAGTTCGTGTGTAGCACCTTCATGTTTACATATGTTAGCTAGTTAAAAAAATTTTGAAGCTTAAAACTAATATGTAAAATCGGTAGCACATGCACTGACATGATTATTACCCCATTTTTTATGTGAGGACTCCGAGGTTTGAGAAAGCTGGACAAAGCAGGAATTCAAGCCAAAGACTTCTGTTCCCATGTCCAGAAAGCTCTCTGTGACAGCCCACACTGCTCTTCCAGAAATGTGGCCACTGTCTGTCAGTCTTGTGACTTTTTTGATACAAAAATGTCAGGTCAAGGTGCACAATTTAAAAAGAACTGACTACTAAAGGGTTTACATGCAGACAACATTTCTAAAACGAATGTAAGACAGGATTTTGTAAAAGTGAGGGGTTAAAATGCACAGAGATGCAGTATGCTGGTATTGCAGATGCCCCAAGAATGAAAAATGTGAACCCCATCTTAAGAATAAGTGGCTTTTATGTAAAATGGTTTAGGGTAAATTTTCTTAAATCGTACATTTGTATATTTTTATTTTTTGTTGCTATCTGGTCTATTATTTCTAATTTGTTACATTCCTTTCTAATCATTCTAGTATTTGTTTTTGCTTGGTTATTTTCAGCAGCAGCAAAAGGAGCAACAGTGGGTTAGGCTGTGTCATATAGAGATGAGGCTCACAAAATCCTTGTCCTCAAAAACTCCTTTGGCCCCAAATCCCAAACCCCTATTCATCCCTATGTGTTCCCCAAATCACACACATACACACATACACACATACTAAACATCAGTACGAGAGAGAGTGGAAGAATGGTTTGATGGTTGTTCGTTTGTTTGACTTTTTAAACAAAATATCGTAGAGATACTTACCTAAATCAAAAAATCTGCCTTGGGTTCCTTAAAAACCCACAACACTTCTTTGAGTAATTTTGCTGAAGGAAAATGATCCCCAGGAAATGAATGAGAGAAGCAGCAGAGATCCCAGGTCTGAAATCATTTATTTTCTTTTGCTCTACCCACCCCCCAAATAGGGTGAATACACATCTTCTTCTGGTGGGTGGTCTTGCTAAGGTATGACTTAAAAATTGCACCCCAGGAAATGTGTGTTTCCTACACTAGTTGGAATTAAGGATTCATCCTTTTCTTTTCTATTCTTTAACCAGATAATTCAATTTTATTTATTAGCAAACCAATTCCAAAACAAAATTTACCTTCTTGGATTATTTTCATTCCTTTTAAGCCTTTTTTTCCTGATTTTAATCTGTATACATATAAATGGATCTTAACCACCTTTGTCCATAGTTTTACGAATTTTCCTACAATTTTATATTCTGCTTTTCCATTATTAATTAATTTTTTAACACAGTGTTCAAGGTATCTGCAATCAGCTTTTAACATGTTGTTTTCCTGGAAATGAGTGGTTGTTAAGCTTTCTGTAGCAGAACAATTCTTTTATCAAACAAAATCCACCATGACCTGGACTCACGACTCTCACAGTTGATCTCAACAGTTGCGATTTCCCTTCCCCATACAAATTAAATTTATCTCAGTGTCTGAAATTTTAAACTGTCATTATAAGCATCTTAACACATAATTTTTTAAAACTTTATTTTATTAGGATAAATTCTGAGGGTCAAATCTTTCCGAGTGTATTTGTGTGTGTGTGTGATATGCATTGTCACATTTCTTTCCATAAGAAATGGACCAACTTCTACTGCCATCAACAAAACAAGAGCCCCCTGTTTCTCCAAAGCCTGGCCAGCAATAAGTTTTGTTATTTTCTTTAATTTAACGAGTGTGAAATGATAGCACATTGATTTCATTTGAATTTCTTTAAGTTTTAGAAAGGGTTATTGATTCATCAGATGTTGGTTCATATTTGTGTTTCATTTTGTTTAAACCAACCCTTTCCTTTTAACATTTGTCTGTTGCGCACTGGTATTTGGCTCTGTTCTAATGAGTTTATATAAATCCTTCATCTATTTGAGACAGTAAACCATTTGCCTATCATTTATTTCAAATATTTTTCATTATCTTATATGATTTTTAGAAATCTAATTTTATCAACCTGCTTTTTCCGTTGCTTAGATAATCAAAAATAAAAATTATTTTTATGGAGTTCTACTCTGCTTTCTACTGGTTTTTATATTGTTACTTTATTATTATTAATTTACTATTAAATCCACCAACTGTTTATTATGTGATGGGTTTGAAGTGTAGGTCTAGTTAATCTTTTCTTCATTCTGATTTCTAAGTATCTACAGAACATTATTCAATAATTATTACTTTTCCATTTGCTTTGTTAATATTTATCATTTACTAAATTCTTTTATATCATCCATTTCATTCTTTATTGTATTTAAATTTGTTTCTGTATTTTAATGAAAGTCATAGTAATTTTAACTTTTTTATTTACACTATTCTGTGTTTTACAAAATTTTTCAATGAGCATGCATTTTATTTTATTTGTTTTTGGTATTTTATAATGAAAAATCTTTAAAAATTGCATTTGCCACTCATCCCTATTTATTTTTCAGGCATAATTTTGGAATGATTTTGATCAGATTTTTATAGGTTTAACCCAAAATAAATCTAAAAATCAACTTGTGAGAAAATATGTTCTTTTTCATATTCAATCCCTTGATATAGTGCAATTCTTTCTTTATATCTCCTACTAAAGTTTAGCATTTTCTAGTTTTGTTTTTATATCTTGAATTAGGGAAACTCTAGAATATTGTATATTATTTGTTAACATTGTGAAGAGAACTGTCTCAAACCAATTACCAGATACTTGCTGGTTTTCAATAGAAATGCTTAAAGTTTTGTGGACTTAACCTTTACCTAGACACTTTCTGAACTCTCTTTTTGTTTCTAATCTATTTCTTTGGAATTCTTAGCTTCTTCAGGTTCAATTTAAATTAATGATTCTGTTTTGTATTTTATAACATTGGTTCTCTGGTGCATTTTTGAAGCATTGTTAGGATGACAAGACTCTCCAAAATATGCTAAATAATTTTAACAAAAAAAAGAAAAATCTTTGTTTTGTTGTTTTTAAATGAAATGATTTGAAAGTTTTCTATTACAGAATGCTAGGTTTTATCATGTTAAAGAAATATTTTCCGGGAAGGGTAATTGGTGGGACCACACCTAGGGTGCATCTTACAAGGGTATGTACAAAATTTACTAAATGTAGAATATAAATGTCTTAACCCAATAACTAAGAAAATGCCATGAAGGCTATATTAACCAGTTGGATGAAAATATTTCAAATTGTATATAAAACCAGCACATTGTACCCCATGATTACAGCTATGATTTAATGAAAAAAAAAAAAAAGAAGTGTTTTCCTATTTCTATTTTTCAGTTGTTACCAGGAAGAACATAATATTTTATCAAATATTTTAATTTTATATTAAGAAGATCACATAAATTTTATATATGTATTTAAAAACTATTTACATTCTTCATAACTTTATTTTTTTAATATGAACACATTATGATGATAAAACCCAACCTATTTCTGGTAAAAAAATTCTTTTAAAATAGAATCTTATTCTATGTATGGATATTTTTATATTTATAAGGACTCTGACCAGAGAGAGATTTCCCTGTAGTATCACCAGTTAAGAACAAAATCATTTTTTGCCTACTAGAATAAACTAAGAAATATTTAACTTAAGAAAATTTTTTGTGAGTTGTAGTTAGATTTTATTTAAACTTTTGAAAAATTTCCCAGCTAACTCATCATGGCATGGAAAGTAATTTTTAGCCTTGAATTCTTCCTTAGGTATTGGCCTATTCACATTCTCAGTCTCTCATACTATCAGTTTAAGTTTTCTAACTTTTATATAAAATTATCCATCTTACTTCAATATGCAAATGCATAATCATTGTAAATGGGCAACGCTATCCCTAGTCTCCTCTTATTCATTTTTCAAATGTTCTGGGGGTTTTCATCTAACTAAATTTGCTAGTGAATTCAGTGTGTGTGTATTTTCAAAGAGAGCTCTGTTTTAGCATTTCACAGAATCTTTTGCAAAAATTTCACAAAATCAATTTGTATACTGATGCATGTATTTTTTTCCTTGAGAGTTTTGCTTGGTTCTTTATTTAGAAATATATATCTAGGAATGTATTTCTAGCTTTCTACATTTTATTTTTCTTAAACTAAAAGTAGATGCTTAATAAAAGCATTTAAAGCTATGTGTTTTCTATATCTTTTCTTTAAGTTCAAATATTTGGAGAGTAATGTGTTCATTTTTCATAATTTGAAATGAGTTGTTAATATATTTTAAATTTCTTTGACCAGATGATAGTTAGAATATTTGTTGCACTGACATTTAGTTCGTTTTTATTTACTTAAAAAAAAGTATTGACATTATTTGTAGTGGGTATATAATATAGCATATGTCATTTTTGGTATTTTTCCTTTATTAAAAATTTTTATTCATTTTCTTCTGTGAAAGTTTTCCATATTCTGTATTTTCCCCTTAAATTCTCACCACAAAATTGTACACTCAGTCTTCTGACTTGTAGTTTTTAGTTTTACAATTCGTATTTGTTTCCTACTTTGTGTGATTTTTATGGTGAGATAAGGGTTTCTGCTACTGTTTTGTTTTTTTTAATTTCATCTTGCAATTCTGTTTCTCTTGTGTACTTTGTCATGATGTGTTTTAGTTCACATAATTTTAATACTTTTTGTTTTCACTGATTATTTTGCCTTTCATTGTCATATAACAAATTCACTTTTATTGCTTAATCCTTTTTGATTTATATTCTTCTTTAATATCATACCATATTTACTTGATATTTTCTTATCCAACCAATTATTATTATGCTTTCCCTGCCTACACATCTTTCTTCTTTAAGTTGAATATTCATGAATTTTTCTCCTTGAATTCAACCTGAAATTATTTTTTTAATAGAAAACTTTAATCCACAGGCATACTCTTTACATTTTTAAACCACTGTGACTATATTTATATCACTCTGGGTTTTTTGGTTTACTTGTTATATTTCTTTTCTGTTTCTTCACTTGGGAAAGGGTCATACTTAAGCTTCTTTTACTTCACTTAATTCTGAAAAGAAATAAAACAATAAAACAAATATTGTTTTTTTAAAAATATATACTAATAATTGTTCAGAAAAATCTTACACTTTGAATTTTGTACATTTTCCACCTGCTTTCTCCTTTTTTCCTTTTCCCATTCTTCACATATGAGAGAAAATAGTTTTTAAAATAATTTCTATACTCCTCTGTCACTGATGCTGAGCATTTATTTCCATAACTCTGGGAATGCTATCTAGAGGGGAAATGTACAATCAAGAGTTTCTGCCATCAAATCTGGTAGAAAATCTAAGAGAATCCGTCTCTCTCTCTCTTTTTCTTCTTTTTGGGAAAACCATATATAATTTTCAATTACCTTTAGGAAGGTTAGAGTCTCAACTACTACATTTGATCTCATCCTAATCTAAAACACTTTTTAAAAGCAGAATATCACAGCCTTTATCACATTTTAAATAACTTGAGTAGAACAGGTAAAGTGGTGCCCCTGGCTTGATTTCATCTCACACTTAGCACTGAGCAAACATGGCTGCATACTCTGCTCTGAACTGGGAAATTGTAGAATTACTAACTGGCTGCTTTTCTGTGGTTGTCAGACTTTGTGGACCCTTGCTGGGAGGAGCATGGAGTTTAGAATTCAAAATTTATCTCTGCCACCGACTGCAGTACCTTCTCCCACAAACTGCCATACTCTCGAAGGGGTTCTGAGAGTGCAAGGGGACAACCTCTGGGGATGGTTCCGTTACTCCAGAGTTCATTTATTTATATATCGATTGATCTGATTCTTTCTTTATTTATAGCTTGTCTGTTATGTAACTGCCCCACACAGCTGAGATTCTTTTTTGGAATGAGATGTGGAATACTTTATATGCCTATAAAATCAAGTATATATTCACCACTGTCTCTTTCCATTTCCAATCTAAGCTCTTTAATCTCTTGTGGAAATTCTATTTGCTTATAGTTTAAATTATGGTCTGGGATACTAATTGTTTCTGTAGGGGGAATAGTAGCAACAATGGCCCACCATCTATTAACCCCTGGCCACTTCAGCCACGTTTGGAAAGCCAGGCTGGAAACTCAGAGTTCTCTATTTTTTTTTTCTCCATGGAGGGGTTAATCTTTCATTATTGTGCCCTTGATTTTCCAGTTTACCCTTATTGTAGTATTCAGTATTCTAGAGGCTGCCTTCTGCTTTTCTTCTTTACTGCTTCTAGTCTATTCTAAATTATTCTGTTTAAAGCAACCGCTATGCTTTATGTTTTTAAAACTCCAACAGACTCCGTTGCTGTTCTGTTCTATTCCTCTTTATTTGAAAGCAAAGATCATCTATATTCTGATTATTGTTCTTGTGTTTGTTCTTTTTAGGAGAAGGTACCAGTGATTTAATCATTTTCCTGCCATAAATGGTGTGTACTGAATCAAGTTTTCACTTACATTGAAAGAGTTTACTCTTTTTTTCTTTTGACATAGCTCCCAAGAAGCGTGGTTTTCTTTCTTTCTCAAGGGCTTTAGTGCATTCACTAAATAGTTTCTAGATTTCTGATTTTTGAATCATTATCTTAGACAAGAACAAATATTGTCCATTGCTGCAACTGACCTTGATACCCAGACACAACTTGATCTTGACTGTTGGAAAGGGAGACATACATGATAATTCACTTCATTCTTTGAATTCTGTGGTCTTAGAGTTAAAAATCTCTCTTTTTCTCTTTAGATATCTTTTTATTTTCTGAAGTTGGACCTTTCAGTACTAATCATTTAAATATAATTGTCCCTCGCAGAAAACTTCTAAATACCCTCTCTTCCAGAGCTGCTGAGAATTTGTCAACATTGTTACCTTTTCTTGGGAAAAAAACAAAACCGAAGCCCTTTAAACAAGAACAGCAAAATTTTTCTTAAACAGAGAGACTGGAAATGGCTTCAACACAGCCACTGCCACCACCTGCCTTTTGCTTGGACCTTTTGCCAATTCATTCTTGTGTTTCTCCATCTCCTTCCCAGAATTGCATCTTGTGAATAAATTTCAAAATAATGCTTGTGTGGAGCTCAGCAGGATACACTGCTATGTGTCGTGAAAAAATTATATTCACTGTCGACCCTGGATCCAAAGTCTCTACAAATCTGAGTAATAGCTGTTGTGCACTTTTCTTTTAAAAGCCTAAAATAAACGCACCAGGGAAGAAAAGGGGAGTAAGGGATTCTCTCATTCTTCTAGACACGGCCGATCACCTTGGAGAAGAAAAGAAGTTGGCTCCCTTCAGAAGAACTGTAATTGATAATTTGCAGTTGACACACAAAACACCGCGTTAGCCTTAGCCTGCGCTGGAAATGGGGAGCTGGATGCCACTGCTAAATATTGCTAGCGTTACTATTTGTATCCCTGCGATGAATAGTGTTATTACTGTAAAGCTGGGCAGGCATGACATTTCCTTTTAAACGGAGAATCTATAAATAGTGCCTGTGTAGCATTTAAACATTTCAAAGCATCACATTTTTGTTAATACAAATGTGTGATCAGAGCCATTCACTCCTATAAATATTTTTCCTCACAATCTGAGCAACAGCAGCCACGAGCATGTCCCATCACCCACTGAAAATGGGACACTTTGTAAAATGCTAGGCATTCTGAGGGTAGAAACCAGATTACTAAGTTGAGAAGCCAAGACTGTATAATACACCATTTAAATAGCCCCCCCCCCACATTTTTCCAAACATTCAGGGGGAGAAAAATCCTATTTCCCAGAGTGAGCAACCCCTGTACAAAAAGATCTTTTTTGAAAAAGCGTTCTTTTAGTAAATAGATTCGGGAAGCACCACAAATTATTACCCTCCTCTTGGAGATTCATGAACATCCAACACTTATTCCACAAATATGTATTAAGCATGCACCAAAGCCCAGTCTTATTTAAGGGACAGAGATTAAACAGGAAACAAATCAGAGCCTCAGACTTTCAGGAAATTCACAGTTTTAAATTAACATATTATATTAGTTTCCTGCAGGGGCTATACCAAATTACCACAAAGTTGATGACTTAAAACAAACAAACAAAAGTTTGTTCTCTCACAGTTCTGGAAGCTAAAAGTTGGACGCTGGGATTGCGGAGTCAGAATGAAGGCTTCCATAGGACTGTGGCTCTGGAAGCTCCGGGAGAATCTGCTCCTCACCTCTCTAGCTCCTGGGGGTGCTGACTCGTGACCACATCACCACATCACACCGTGTCTGCCTCCACGGTCACGCTGCCTCCTCCTCTTCCGTTTGTGTCAAATATCCCTCAGCCTGCCACTTAGAAGGACACTTGTATTTCATTTAGGGTCTACTCAGATAATCTAGGGTAATCTCTCATTTTAAGATCTTTAATTGAATCCCATCGGCAAAGACCCTTTTACCATATGTGGTTCCAGGGATGAGAACCTATCATCTTCAGGGCCCATTGGTCAGCCTACTTCAAGTAGAAACGGTTCTGAGACGTGCTATGGTAATGACTACTTCTCTTCTTTGACCTTGAAACCCTCTATTTGAGAAATGCTGGCCACCACCTGGGAACCATGACCCCTAGAATCCACTTTGGCCGATGCTGGGAGAGGGGCCGTCTGTCTGCATTGGGGAAGGGGGCAATCCTGGCGGATTCCCCTCCACTACTTTCTTCCCTGCTGTAGTTCTGTAAATTCTCTCCAGCTGACCTTGCTCATATCACGGTGGTGAGGATAAAGCAGAGACCACAGGGTTCCCTGTGTGTAGAAAATCTACACAAACCCATGCTGGGTGTTCCTGTCTCTCCTCTGTCTCTGGTTCAAGGGAGCATCCAGACCTTCCCCGTCTTCTCTTAGAAGAGCTGAGACAGGATTGGAGGCATTCTCACAAGGAACTTTTTTTAAAAATTAAGAGAAAACAAAAGGAATACAGGCAAGAGAAATGAAAAACATAAATCACATCCAGGGAGAGCAGGTTAGTCCCCACTGCCACCCTGGCCTGGCTCCTTTGTCTTGCCATTTCTAGCAGGATGCCTCCCAGCCACTCCTCTGCAAGGTGAAACTTTGACTCCATTTTCCTATTTGGAGTTTCCCATGCTCTCTCTCATCCTCCTAGGGAGTTCCATGCTCAGGAAAGAACAGATTTACTGTTCTGCGTGTTCTGGTTACTCAACTAAAATGTGATGGGGACTCTTGGTGTGCCAACCATGTAAGATGCGCTCCCAGTTTCACACCAGGCAATGCCCCGGCTCCCAGACCTTCCTGTAGAAGGAAGGAGACCCTCAGACAGCTCCTCCCTCTGAGTGGGGCCTCCACTAGAGGAACTTACGGGACTCCCAGCCCTCACGATCTTCCCCTGCAGAGGAAATTCATCCAGCTGTACAAAATGGGATTGAGATCAGTAGAATTTTTCTTTAAAAGAATGCTTTGGACATTCCATGAGGAATAGAAGGTTTCTCCGGAGCTCATAAAAAAGAAACATTAAGAGAGAGGGAAAGTCTCAGGGAGGCTGTCATGGAAGTGCCGAGACTTTGCTGAGAACACGTGTAAGGCGTGGAATTCTAGCTTTGTCACTTAGCCAGGGGAGAGCAGCTCCCACGACCGGCAGGGTTTGGGGGTGGCACATCATTGAGACACTGTTAACCGAGTTACGCCTCACGTTCCATGACTGTAATGGTAGTGCTGCGGGCAGTTATCCATAGTCTGCTGTTCAAGGTCACTGCTGAGGTCTGGCTCTTCACACATGTCTGCCTGCTGGGGGCCCATGTTATCACCTGGTGCACAGAGTTAGTCACGGCTACAGATGCTGGCATGCTGGGAGTTCGTCAAGAAGTCATGGAAAAAACTCAAAAATTTCAACCTCCAGCACAAATGGGTTTTAAGCACAAATGCCTGAAGTCTGAATGTCCCACTGGCATGTTTAAAGAGGGTTGTGACAGAGCTTTATATCAGCAAAGCTGATGGCTGATGTAAATTTTCTCCTGGATGGGGGTGGGGAAGGGGTCCCCCAAGGCATCGTGCCCTCGGGGCTCCCCCTGGATGGGGGTTGTCATTTATAATATTGATGGTGTACAGTAAGTATGATTATATAATTGGCAATATTATTTAATAGAAGTTATATATAATTATATAATCAGTGTCAACTATAAATATTGATATTAATGTGAGGTCAATAATCGATAATATTGGTAAGGTGGTCCAGGAATGTTCTAGTTGCTGAGCCACCACAGTGGATACAACAGAAAGTCTTCACAGAGATGAAGTTGTGATGTGTAGAGACAAATAACAAGCACACAAATAAACCGATGGTCGGGTGCTTCCTACCTTCTGCCTCATCTTCCAATCCCAGTAACGTGAATCCTCACCCTGTCCCATCCCCCCACCCCCCACCGCGGGGCAGATGGGGCGGGGGACTGGGAGGCCCGGACAGAAGAGGCATGAAAACCGGAAATGAGGACGCAGCCCCAGTAAAGCGTCTCCAGCGGCATGGGGGTTTGCTGGCTGCAAAGTACTTTCACCTGTGTAGTTCACGGACTCCTCCCAATGACCTAGAGAAAACCATCATCTCCGTGTGTTACCCCTACACTTTAGAGACGAAGGTCTCAAGTCTCAAGCTCAGTCAGGGTTACACACAGCCTGAGCTTGAACTTAAGGCCCCTCTTTATTTGTTGTTATCCCCACTGCACTCACTCAGAAGGGAGGAGACAGTAAAATCCTAGTGTGCTGTTGCTCCCAGCCCCAGGAACCAAATGAATGCATAAAAAGAATGCGGCTTCTGTACAGAAGTCAATTTCCCAGAGTGCATTTTGCTGGGGAGGGGAGTTGAGAATTCTCATGGTGCAAGCTACATTCTCTGATTACCTTGGGTGCCCCATGGAGTAAGAGCATCGTGAAACAGGAGCCTAGACCGTCTCCACCAGACGCGATTCCAACTCTCCAACTCGGCAGGAAGCAGGAGAAATCCACAGCCATTCTCAGACTAAACCGGGGGTTTTACACCTGTTCCTCAAAGTGCTGTGAGCAGTCACACTGGTGGACAGGGAGCACACAACCTCTGTGGACACAGCTGTGGCTAATTCTCTGTGAGAGGGGGACCTGGTCATTGTTTACAGGGCAGTGGTCAGTGGTGTACTTCAAAATTTTTTGGGAAATAACAAGATATATTGACAGATAAAAAGGCTTTCCTCCTCCCCCATCAACCAATCAGTACAAAAGACTCACCAATAAGAGTTCAATAAATTATTAGGGCACTTAACAACTGGGTGATCATTGATGCTTTACATGGGTCACTAACACTTCCTCTCCTCTATCGAGCAGGGAAATTGAGGTGGAAAGTAAAAGAGGGAAAATAGATTTTTGATTTCTGAGACTAGCCAGATGAGTTTCAAGACATTCAAGCATATGTCTGACCTGATGGAACTGCATTATCCTGCATAGAATAGACCTCCCCTGTTGAAACTTGTGCCTAGATTTCACTAGCCCCTTTCCCAATCCCCTGGACGGGTGTCTGAGCTCCCCTCTGCCCTCCCTTAACACTGAACAAAGGCCTCATCCAGGTTCAGAGAAGGTCCAGGTAGCCACCACACCCAGGAGGCTAGAAGGTGAAGGTGGGGTCTCTGGACTAGGGAGGGCCATGCAGGAGGAGGATCAAACTCAGTTACCAGGGACTGGTTGTGGTACTGTACTAGGGAACAGGCCTGCAGTAGGAAGTAATCGAATCATGGCTCTTTGCTTTTCTAAAAGCACAAGACACCAACAGACCTATCCCAATAAATGAAACCTGTCTTTCTCCTCTTCCATTTCCCGTGCCCTCTTCTTCTCCATTAGCTTTCTTGTAAATCAGTCTTTGTTTTGGTAAAGTGATATCTTCTCTCAGTAAAATATTCACGCAATGTAGAAAAATACAAAGGAAAAAGCCTAAAGTGCGTAAATTCTAACCAACAGAGAGGTAACCACTGCTAATCTTTTTGTGACAATCTGTGTGTGTGTGTGTGTGTGTGTGTGTGTGTGCGTGTGAGAGAGACAGGAGGAAGGGGAGAGAGAGAGAGAGACTTTCAAAGCTTTAACAGAGTCTAGAGCAAATCTCCAGAATGCAGCCAGATGGGCACTCCTGTGTATGGCAAATGAACATCGCTGTACAACTGGGTGCCTCTTCCACAAATCCACCCACCCCTGCCAGGAGGACTGACTTATTTATGATGTTCTTTCAGACGTTTATTAAACACTCATGATGTTAAAAACAAACCTAGTGACAACCATGCCCCCTGAAATTGGAATCGCAAAACCAACTCACATGACACAACTCAACTGACATTTCTGTCTGCACGACTCATTCTGCAAACTGTGCCCAGGTCAGGTTGGTGTCCTCCTGAGTCCAGCTCCACAGCCTTGCTGACTGTTAGAACCACCTGGGGAGCTTTAAAATAGGGTTCTACCTCTGGTGAGGCTGATTTAATTGGTGCAGATGGGGCATGGGCATCAGCGTATACAGACCTGTTATCTCCCTGGACAATCCTTATCTGTTTCCAAGGGACAGGAACTCTGCCCAAGGGTCACTTTTTACTGTAGAACTCTGTGAGACATTACTTAACCCATGGTGACTTTTGGGAACTCAGGCAGAGTCCTTCATCCACTATCATCAATATGAATTCTAGGGCCCACTGATGTGGTGGTCTTGTGCTTCAACAGGACACATGGGGTGGGGGGCACGGGAGGTGCTTCTCCTGGCTAGTGCCCAGGCCTTCTCAGTCTTGGCTCAGGTCACTGGGATAGGCCAAGTTCTGAAAGAAAAGGGGCAGCCCAGCCCTAAGGAAGCTGCTACCATGGGCTGGTTGCCCACCTGTGCATGGCCCCAAAACTCTAGGTTGAGGCTGAGCTGCAGGTCCTGTATAACCAGCTTCTTAGGATCACAGGTAGGAATCCAAGCAGGCATGGAAGCATGCCTGAATATCTACAGAATCATTCTGAAAGAACAGACAAGAGCCTGGGAGAGTTTTCCTTAAGAAAAGAGACACAAGTAGGGAGGGCTTAGGGCTCAGGTGCCTGGATTGCCCAGATTTAAATTTGTTATTATTAAAACATTCAAACATACAGAAAAGTAGATAAAATAAACTAATTGCCTTTTTAAAAAATTGAGACAGAGTCTTGCTCTAGTGCCCTCAGTAGAGCGCAATGGCATCATCATATGCTGTCTGACAAGTAAATTCACAAACTTGCCACTGTGTAATCACATTGGTGGCACTGTGCAGTTCTGTTTGCCTTGATGTGTGGCAGTGTCTTGCTGAGAGGCGTTCATTATTGTTGTGTTTTTGTGTGCTATCGTGAGAATGTCAGCGCTTGACTTAGAGCAATCCCTGTATTTCATGGGGATAATGCCATGAAAAAACTGGCAGTGTACAAATGGATTAAACGTTTTCTGCAGGGAGAGAAAGCGTCCCTGAAGAAGTGAGGTCAGGGTGCCCGGTAATGGGCATGACTGACAATAACATTGCAAAAATTCATCAAATTGAGGGTCAGAATCATCAACTGACTGTCAGAATCAGAGCAGACCAAGGAAGCATCAGTAGAGAAATAGCAAAATCTTAACTTGCCGTGAGAGAGGTGTGTGCAAGAATGGTCCTGAAGGAACTGACTGATGAACAATAGCAAAGGAGAATTGAAGTTTGCCAAGACCTTTTGGAGAGGTAGGATGATGTTTTGGGCTGTGTGAGGAAGCATGAATGTGTAAATATTACCCCGAAACAATGGAAGTCAATAAAAAAGTTCCATCAGTCTAAATCAAGAGTGAAAATGATGTGGCCAACCTTTTCTGGTGTCAGAGAAATTATTCATTATGAATTTGTACTAACTAAACAAATAGCCAAGTTTACTATTGGAAATGCTGAAAAAATTAAATGAAAATGGTCTGAACCTTTTAACAACAAAAGTTGCTCTGGCTCCTGCATCATGACCATGCACCAGCTCACACAGCCTGTTTGTGAAGGAGTTTTAAGTCAGTAAAAAAGTAACTGCATTGGAACACTCTCCCTACTTACCTGATCTGATTCCCAGCGACTTTCTGTCTTTACCTGAAGATAGAGGAAATATTGAAAAGGAGACATTTTGATAACATTCAGGACATCAAGGATAATATGACAATAGCTCTAACACCCTTTCCAGGGAAAAAAAGTTCCAGAATTGCTTTGAAGAGTTGACTAGGTGCTGGTGGTATCAGTGGATTGCCTCCCAAGGGGGGCACTTCAAAGGTGACTGGAGTGATATTCATCAATGAGGTATGGAGCCCTTTTTCTAGGATGAGTTCTTGAACTTAATTGTCAGATCTCGTAGCTCACTGCAACTTCAAACTCCTTGGTTCAAGCAGTTCTCCTGCCACAGCCTCCTGAGCATCTGGGACTACAGGTGTATACTACCATGCTTGACTAATTTTTCTACTTTTTGTAGAGACCAAGTCTTGCTCTTATTCAGGTTGGTCTTGAACTCCTGAGTTCAGCAATCCACCCACCTTGGCCTCCCAGAGTACCAAGATGTGAACCACCGCAACCAGTCCATATTACCTATTTTTGAAAAATAAGATCTAAGATTGAAGACATTATGGAAGTAAAACTCAGTGGAAATCAGGTAGGTGGGAGTAGGGGAAATTCACACCTCACTGGTACAATGCAAATATTCTGGGTGAAGGGCACATTTATAACTTTGACTTAAAATGTACGAAAGCAGATCATGAAACCAAATTGTGTGTTTCCCTGTAATATTCTAAGTCTTAAACATTTTTTAAAAAGAAAAGAAAAGGAGGAGTGGAAGGGTGTTTCTAACCCATGAGGAGTTGAAGTTAAGGATGATGATTCACAGTCTTCTCCTGAATTGTGTTTTGTGTCCAGTGCTTACAGGCCCTAAGCTTAGTGAGGGCAGGGAGTTTGGTCTTTTTAGCTCAATGCTATTTCTACAGTGCCTAGAACAGCTCTTAATACCCAGGGGACAACAAATAAACCTGTTGGTAAATGAGTAAATGTATGAATTGAGCGTGCATTGCTCTTGTGTTTAAGGGGAATCCCTTATAAATGGATATGGAAAAAGCAGATGAATCAAGAGCAGTGTTCTCCGTTTATATAAATAAACCCTGAAAATCACCAGACATCTCAGCCCATTGAAACGGCTAATTTATAAATGACGTGTACATGAAAATAATGTGCAGTTTGTTCATGAGGAAAAATGTATAATCAGGTGCCAAGTGGCAGGGCCTGGGTTCTTTGCATTTGTGTACTCTCCCAACAGGGGAGAGAGTAAGGGTCTCATTGGTGTACTGGGCCTTCCATCCACTGCACAACCACTCTTGTTTCTTTACCTGTTTGTTACCTAAGGCAATGGCAGGAGGTGGAGATGGCTTTGCCATTATCTTTGCAACAGGACAGAAAAAGCCAGTCAAGGAAGAAGAGTGAAAGAATTGGAGGACATTGGCCCCAGATACTTGCCTTAAACTGTGCCTGCCCTGGAAGATGGAGTTAGCATGGCCTGAAGACTTTTGAAGCAATCTAAACTTGCTTGACTTTCTTAGTTCTATTCATGTATACAATTCTGATTTGTGTAATTTATCCTGGAAAAGCTTTTGCTGTTACATAAGAACCTAGGGAGATGGTGTCCTGTGCTCTCTGGTAACGTCATCACACCCAAGTCACATGCTGCCAGGTGGGTGTCAAGGCAATGAATACAGCTGTCCTGGCCAAGACAACGTGTCCAGAATCACAGGGGTGGTCTTGATGCTTCACAGCCCGTGGCCTTGGGCTCTGATGCAACCAGCTGAGCCAGCACCTGGCGACATCTGAGTGCATGTGGATCCAGCTACACTCTTAGAAAGTCCTTGCAAATCAAATGATCTTGGGCATCCCCAGGTGTCCCATCTTTATTAACTTTCCGCATTTATAAAGCTCACTGCTCACAAGCTAATATGTCTTCTCCCTTCTTCAATAGCCTTGGGTTTATTGAGAATAAGAACAAACAAAACATTAAATAACATTTAGAAGATGTTTACAAATGTCAAGGAGGCTTCAAATCAAATGTTTCGCAATAGTCTGTGATGAAAACACTATTATCACAGTAATTCTTGTCCATTTTCTACATGAGGAGATAGGCTGAAAATTTACTTGGCTTGCCCAAGGCCACAGAGCAGCTGGAACTCAAACCAAGGTCTCCTGCTTCTCGAGTCGATGGTCATATGCAGTTGTAGGAATCCATCCCTCTCTCATAGCTAATGTTTCCATATATAACCGTGCACTCGAGAGACATGGTTAATTCTCTCATGTTAAGAATCAGTGTTGGAAAGTCTTGTTGTCTCATCCACAAAATTACAAGTCTAGTTCAGATGCTGTTTGGGTCCCCCTAAATCGTGACATGTGTTTATTCTCTGCTTCACCTCAAAGGCCAAAGGGTCGGGTCCCTGGCCAGGTAAACCCCACTGAGGGCAAAAGAAGAAATAAAAACCCCAAAAACTTCAGTGGTGACTTTTTCCATCAGGAATTCCCATCAGATACTGCTGCCTTTTCATTCAGCAAACATTTATTGGGAGATTGCCATGTGCTGGTGTAGTACCATTTGATCTGAAGCCTCCTTGACATTTGTAAACATCTTCTAAATGTTATTTAATGTTTTGTTTGTTCTTATTCTCAATAAACCCAAGGCTATGAAGAAGGGAGAAGACATATTAGCTTGTGAGCAGTGAGCTTTATAAATGCAGAAAGTGTCGTGTAATACTAAAAGCCAGAGACACAAAGATAATGGCTGTGTCATCCTCTGTCCTCTGATTGAGGAAAACACTGCTGATTAGGAACCAGGTTGGTGAGGGCGAGGAGGAGGATGGGTGAGATTCTTCAGTGTTAGAGAGAGTTGCTGCCTTCTTGGCAGCTTTGGGAGAAGGGCCAAGGAAGGCTCCAGAGGAGGGGAGGCTTAAACAGGGCCTTACAGAGAGGATGGAGTTCCCTGGTGAGTTGAGAGGCAGATACGTCCCAGGAGAACTGAAGAGCAGGCATTTCATGTGCAATATGCCCCCCTGTGTTTTCCATCTCCAGTCTTCTTGCTCAGCATTCAGTGATGATGAGAAAATCCTTAGTCCAAGCTCAGCGCCCATAGTACAGTGGTTACGGCACCAGCCACATACACCAAGGCTGGTGGGCTCAAATCCAGCCCTGGCCTGCTAACCAACAACGATAACTACAACCAAAAAAAAAAAAAAGCTGCGCATTGCGCCTGTAGTCCCAGCTACTTGGGAGGCTAAGGCAAAAGACTCACTTAAACCAAGAGTTTGAGGTTGCTGTGAGGTGTGATGCCATGGCACTCTACTGAGGGCAATATAGTGACTCTGTCATAAATAAATAAATAGAAAATCATGAATCCACCATGCAGAGAAAAGTTCCAGATAGAATGCAAGGTGGTGCAATGATGTCCTCCAGAGATAAATAGATGAAGGAATAATCTCTTCCTGAGACCTTTTGTATCTCAAAGGGGGTCCTTTCCTGTCCCCTCTAGCTCTCCCACCTACTCAGCAGCTGAGGTATGTACTAGAAGCCATCTATCTGCCCTGTAGGAGGTGCCCTCATCAAAGGGTAGGAGGGAGAACCTGTTAGTTAACTTTCTTTCGGCTAACTCTCGCCCTACCTGGGATGGTTGGAACATGGAGCCACCGCTACCTGCAGCAAGCCTCTGCTGCTGTGTTGTCACGTTTCAACTGCCATTTCTGTGTTTCAAGTCCTTCCCAAACTTCCAGGCAAATACTCTTCAGAAGTTTGTTTCCGTTTTGGCCCATTATGAAATATTTCCACAAATTATCAGTCTGTTGTGACCCACTATAACCTCCATGTGTGAGACTCCCTGTCCTGTTGTCAGGTGGTCCCAGTCCACAGCAGAGTCAGCCATCACTGGAGAAGAAAAATCAGTCAAGGTCAGGAGCATCTTCTGAGACATAGGTGCTTTCTCATCTACCCCATTAAGCACACATGTGACAAAGGAGAGTCCCTGGGAATCAGTAGCCAATGTCCCCATTTCCCTGGGGGCATTCTACCATGTCTGTATTCCTCAGGCCCACCTGGTCCCTCTCCTTCACCTCTTCCCTGCAGAGCTGTCCAGCCACTGGCATTGAAATTGAGGTTCATTGCTTCCCTGAGTCATTTCCATCTTCTACCAAGACTCTTCTTCCTGGTTGGTCCTTTTCTTCCCAGGTTCCAGGTTTTGTGCTTGATGTTCTTGCCTAGAAAGACTCCCCGCTTCACACTCCCCCAATCTGCTACTTTCCTTCCTCCCCCAGCTCCATACCAAACCCAGGCTCCCCCTTAAGCCCACACACACCAACTATAAGCCAGGCTCTGTGCCCTTCATGTTCTGGCTGATGGCCCTTCTCTTCCCCAGTGGGCTGAAGGTGCCATGTGGATGGGATCCATCTTCCTCATCTTTCTTCCCTGGGAAGCACTTGCCACATGCCCTTGCATGCTCCAGACACTTTGTGGACGAGCACATATTGAATTGGAATCCCCAGGAAGAGCACAATGACACATGGCGTCTCTAACCCTCAGAGAAAATGTTTGAAAATCATTTAATATTTCCTTTGTGAATCTAGTGGAAATGGTGCAACTAGTAGTACCACCATCCTGTCTGGCAGATGGCAATTGTTAAGAGTGCATAGACTCTTTTAACAAACACTTATGAGGCACCACCTGTATGCAAAGGGTGGGAGGGGTGTAGCACAAGTAAACCCCTATTTAAGATATTTCCATGGTGCTTGAGCAAGTAAAATAGTTGCTAGTGCATGTTTATTTAAAAGCTTTGGAAAAGCAGGTGGCATTTCTAATTCTCAAAAAAAAATTTTTAAAGTGCTTAGCTTCTTTCAGGAAGAAAGACCTTGAAAAGCATATCCTTTGTTGCTCTGCAAAATAAATAATTCCATTCTTCCCATGATGACAGTTCCTAGTACTTATACAGACAAAAGTGGGAAGTCTAACTCGTTACCATTGTCATTTCTTTCAAATGTTAGTGCTAAAACATATTTTCTACCTTTACTGGTAGAAATAGTCTAACAAGTGTGCTAATGTGTGTTATAAACAAAATAATAAATTTGTTTAGCCCTGAGTTATAGAAATGTTAACAAGGCACTAATTTTATATTTTAAATATATTTATTGAGATATAATTCACATAACATAAAATTCACCTTAAAGTATTATTTGGGCGGCACCTGTAGCTCAGTGGGTAGGGCGCCGGCCACATACACCAAGGTTTGCAGGTTTGAACTCAGCCTGGGCCAGCTAAAATAACAACTGCAACAACAACAACAAATAGCTGGGCATTGAGGTGGGCGCCTGTAGTCCCAGCTACTTGGGGAAGCTGAAGCAAGAGAATCACTTAAGCCCAAGAGTTTGAGGTCGCTGTGAGCTGTGATGCCATAGCACTCTACCCAGGGCAACAGCTTGAAACTCTGTCTCAAAAAAAAAAAAAGAAAGAAAGAAAGAAAGAAAGTATTATTAAATGCAGTGGTTAGTATATGCATAGAGTTATGCAACTATTGATCATGATCTAAAATTAGAACATTTTTATCACCCCTAAAAGAAATGCTGTACCTGCTGGCAGACACCCCCATTCTCTCACCACTCCTAGCCCGAGGTAAGCACTACTCTTTCTGTCTTTACAAATGTGCCTATTTTATATTTACATTTTATATAAATGGAATTGCATTATGCTCTGTAGTTCGTGGTTTCTTCACTCAGCATAGTGTTTTCAATGTTTATCTACATCTTTGCCTACATTAACACTTTATTACTTTTATGGCTGAATAATATTCTATTATACCTATAAACTACATTTTATCTATTCATGAGTTAATAGACATTTTAGTTCTTTTCATTTTGACTCTTATAAATAATGCTGCTGTGGACATTTATGTGTAAGCTTTTGTGTGGATGTGAATTTCATTTTTCTTGGATAGATACCTAGGAGTAGAATTGCTAGGTCATATGGTAAACCTATGCTTAACATTGAGAAACTGTGATACTGTTTTCCAAAGACTTTGAAAAGTATATCCTTTGTTGCTCTCTGAAGTAAATGCATTACATTCTTTGTATGATGGAATTTTCTGGTACTTATGTTGAAGTATAATATACCATTTTACATTCCCACCAATAATGTATGAGGGTTCCAACTTCTCTGCCCCCTCACTGCTAACTACTGCTTTTTCTGTTGCTTCCGCAGTTGCCATCTTGGAGGATGTGAAGTGGTATCTCACTGTGGGTTTGTTTTGTGTTACCTTGACCGCCAACGATGTGGAGCATTTTTGCATGTACCTATTGGTCATTGTATATCTTCTTTAGAGAAATATCTATTCAAATTCTTTGCCTGTTTTCTTTTTATTTGGGTCATTTGTCTTTTTGTTATAAAAATTCTTTATGTATTCTGACTGTCAGTCCCTTATCGAATATATTTACTCATTTTGTTAGTTGTCTGTTCACTTTATCAACAATAAGGTAATTTTATTTTTTTTTTATTAAATCATAGCTGTGTACATCAGTGCAAATATACAATGTACTGGTTTTATACACAATTTGAAATATTTTCATCAAACTGGTTAACATAGCCTTCTCAGCATTTTCTTAATTATTATGTTAAGACATTTATATTCTACATTTAGTAAATTTCACATGTACCCCTGTAACATGCAGGGAGTAGGTGTGGTCCCACTGATTACCCTTATCAAATATATTTACTCATTTTGTTAGTTGTCTTTTCACTTTATCAACAATAAGGTAATTTTAAAGGAAAAAGTGAGGTTGAAAAAAATCCAAATTATCTAGACCTTTCTGTAATTTATGAAGGGCTCACCTGCTATTTTAGAATGTTTTGTGTCTGTTGGCCTTCAGAGTTCTCGTAGGGGAAGTTATGAAGGTACCGGGTTTTTGTAAGGAAACAAAAACGTTGGTAAGAAGTAAGAAGACTAATTTTATGCACTCCCTGAGTGTTTGTTGAGGTTTTCCTTGGCTTCTTTGTTATTTCCCATTTTTAAAATGTGGCCAAGTTCCTGTTAATGATTGTTTTCAAGGAAATATTTTTGTAGTTTGAAAAGAAATTAAATAATACATTATGTGTTTATTATGGACAGAGTGAGGCTGCTTCAGATTCATAGGATTTCGGGCTGTCAGTGTAAATCAGGAAAAAGCTTCCAAGGAGAGAAAGTGAGAGTGAAAACCAACAAAAAGCAGGCCAGAGGCCAGGAAAGAGGGCTGGGGGCCTCCTAGCAGGGGAACAAAAAAGAGCAGATTCTTTGGGGAGTGACCACCCACAGGAGCCAGCAGCCAGTGCAGTGTACGCGTGAGTGTGTGTGTGTGTGTGTGTGTGTGTGTGTGTGTGTGTGTACACGTGCACATGTGCACAGGAGCAGGGTGGGGGGTGAGGCTGGAGTATCATTTCCCATTGAGATGTTTTTCAGTCTTTTAAAACCTCTTCAGTGAGCCCAGTCTTTGTAAACATACCTGGATGCCCAATTCTCTCCAGATCAGGGAATATATGGGCCTGCTTGTTCTTGGAATTGTATTTATTGTTTTTTTTAAAGGAGGCCTCAGTCCAGCTCTCATACTTACGGCTCTCGTCTGCACATGTGTTGGCATTATATGCTCCCTAGGTAGTCGGCGACTCCAAAGAGGTCCTGATCCCTCTGGAAATTAAATTCCATTCCAGTTTTTTGAACTTCACATATTTAGTTCATGACATAGGGGCCTCCAAAATGTTACATCTAAAAGTTGGTGTGGATTGTTATTAAAAATGTAGGACTTGGTCTGAAACCCTCATTCATCCAGAGCAGCAAGAGAAACACGTGGTGGTGAAGGCTGCAGGCTATCTATTCTCAGCTATAAATAGGAATGGTTTGTTTTGCAGCTCTCCAGCTTTTAGGCACCAAATATTTGCCAGCATGCATGCTATCACATCCCTGCTATCTGCATCTATGCTGACCACGGGTCATGTGTTCTTGTCTTTATTTCCTGTTGTAACTGCAATTGTTTGTTGGTAAATATCTTTTATCACAATGACAGGGACAAAAAATCCACACTCTTCCTCCAGTGATTATGAGAGAAAAAAGTGAGGAGAGGAAAGGGCATAGGGAATGTACCAGGAGCCGGGAGCCACAAACCTTGCCCATGGCTCTCTTCACTTTAATGCTCTGAGGGAGTCCATGAGTTGTGTGCCTACCACGGACCAAAGAGTTTCTCCATATTACCTCTGGGAGACAAGTGTTTCTCCAGCCTGCAAAGAAGTTCAGTAACTTTCTCAAAGTCACATGACCTGAGCTCGGATTTGAGTCCACTAGTTATTGATTTGGAAGTTTGATAGCTTTGGGTTTCAAATTAAAAACATATGATTTGGGGGAAGCAGATGACTTATTTTCATCACCCAAAGGCAAAGTATTCTTTCCCAGGAAGGGGTTTGCAGACTTGCTTCTATAGCGATTCAGGGTGTGGAGCCAGACGGCTTGGGCTCAAATCCTGGCTCTATCTCTTGCGGCTCTGGGACCTTGGGCATCAATTTAACCTCATTGTCCTATCTATAAAATGGGCATGGTGGTGGTAATGGTCCTATCTACCTAAAAGGTGTTATCAGGATCCAGTAAGAACACCCACTACGCACGGTAAGCTGTGAATATCAGCCACCACGACTAAGTGTGCATACACAATCAAAGCTAAAAGATTGCTTTGCTAGGGGTAGAGATAAATAAATTCATTTGAAAGTAATTATCTTCTTTCCTTATGCTTTCTTTTTCTTCTTTTTCTTTTTTAAAAAACACAATAGTCGGCTTTCCTAGTAGTCAGGTATGAATTAGCTCATTCAGCAAAAGCTCATAGAACCCCACTGTGGGACCACATGCTATGCTGGGTGCCAGCAAGGGCTACAGTAGTGAATAAAACAGACCCACACCTACATTCCCTGACCACAGAACTCACAGTCTGGTGGGAAAGGCACCAATTATACCATCAGACATAACAGAGGTGAATGCTTTCTCATAAACCCAACTCTCATCTGAAGTGTTTTTCTTTTTAGTCTTCTGAAATTTATCCTGACATGTTTTTTCTTTTGTTTTTTTTTTTTTGTTTGTTTGTTTTTTGAGACGGAGCCTCAAGCTATCCCCCTGGGTAGAGTGCCATGGCATCACAGCTCACAGCAACCTCCAACTCCTGGACTCAAGCGAGTCTCCTGCCTCCGCCTCCCAAGTAGCTGGGACTACAGGCACCTGCCACAACACCCGGCCATTTTTTGGTTGCAGCCATCATTGTTGTTTGGCGGGCCCGGGCTGGGGATTCGAACCTGCCGCCTTAGGTATATGTGGCTGGCACTTTAGCCACTTGAGCCACAGGCGCTGAGCCAAGCCCAGGGATTTAAAATACAGTGAAGTATAATCATACCACTTTACTCCAGTCTGGACAAGACCCCATCTAATTTTTTAAAAAAGGAGAAAGTTGGCTTTGTTTACAAAGCTCTAAATTCATAGGCTTGTCAGAGATTGGTACACAAGAGCCTGGCTACACTATATCTTGTCACTCCTACAATACCTAGAAAAATGACTTTTCCCATTCCTAAGGGCCCTCTTTTCCTGGGACACCTCTCCCTGAATTCCTGCTTCACATCTGAAGGGCACTTTCAGATCACTGATATATTCCAAAACGAATAAATAGCCTACTCTTCCCTAATTAGAATGAAGTCTTGAATCCGAGAGAAAAAAATAACCTTCCACCTGGGCAAACGATCTAAGGGACTTGGTACTGGGTTGCCCTATAGTTCACCAGCAACAGAGACTCTGTCTCAAAAAAAAGAACCATTTTACACTTTCCCAAAGATTATATGGCTATATAAGAACACAAGTGCTGGTGTTCAAGGACTTACACATGGTCTAAGCTCATGAGAAGCTCTAAACTAATGGAGGAGACAGATAAAAGGTGAGATAATTTGAACATAATGTGTTATAGACATGTCAACAGTGCTTTAGATGTTCTCACTAAGGGAGCCTGTGGACTGGCATATTTTTCTGATACCAAAACACTTGTTTATACAAGTAAAAACTTTTTTTTTTTTTTTGAGACGGAGCCTCAAGCTATCCCCCTGGGTAGAGTGCCATGGCATCACAGCTCATAGCAACCTCCAACTCCTGGGCTCAAGCGAGTCTCCTGCCTCCGCCTCCCAAGTAGCTGGGACCACA
>CAUYQV010052175.1:0-58955 GCA_963574575.1 Galagoides demidoff
TGTGGTCCCAGCTACTTGGGAGGCGGAGGCAGGAGACTCACTTGAGCCCAGGAGTTGGAGGTTGCTATGAGCTGTGATGCCATGGCACTCTACCCAGGGGGATAGCTTGAGGCTCTGTCTCAAAAAAAAAAAAAAAAAAAAGAGATGACAAGCTTAGGACAGATAGTCAGGTTATCGAGGATGGCACAGCAACGGAGCAGATGGCCCTGGGACTCCCGGACCTCATGGCGCTGACTCCAGGCAGCTTGCTGGGTGGGTGATGATCTAGATTACTGAGGCCTGGACGCTCAGGAATCTTCTCCTGTGCCGCTGACAGCAGTCTCAACTACAACCGCCCTTTTGGTACAGCAAATGCAGACCCACAGGCCCCAGTCTAAGATGTAAACTTAATTCCAAGGACAGAGATAAATAGCATATGAAGAATAAGAGTAGAAAGCCCCAGACTGGGCAGTGAGAAGGAAGGAAGGAGAAAGAACTACGGAGAACCAAGGAGGGAGGAAGGCGGGTGTTGGGACAGTGGTGTGATGGTCCCAACAGGGCACCGGCCCTGAGTGAGGATTCATTATCTTGTGCTCCCTCTGAGTAACCTGAGCAGTGCTCTGCAGGTGAGCCAGGGGACAGCAGATTTATCCATTGAGCACTACCACACACACCCCAGATTAGGTGCCAGGACGGGACTTAGAATTCCCTGCAAGCCTCTGAATGTCAGAAGGCCCTGGAGAGAGCTACATGGGAGCTGGCTATCTGACTTGGTTTACTAGGGTCCCAGGCAATCACCCAGACCAGGGTTGAAGAAAAAGAGCCACTGAGAGTTAGTTGATGTCCTGGTCAGACTGGAGCCTCCCCAGACCTTGACTGGATGGCCACAAGTTAGACCTTCCATCAGCAAACGCTAACACAGTGCCCAGGAACACCCCCAAAGTGACATGTGCTTCTGCCACTGGTGAGCAGTTCTGAAGAGTGAGGATGACAAAAGCCCCTGGGTCCAAAGTCCCTCTTTCTTCTTGGACATTTACTTCCCCTTTCCCGTCCTCCTCGACGCTGCTTTGGTGAGGTCTGGAAAGGGTGGTCAGATTCTAGCAAGTGGGGCAGCCACTCAGAGCTCAGGTGACATAAGACGGTTGTTCAGTGACAGTGGCAGACTGATGACTAACTGCACTCAGTCGACTTTGTCTCTTCCCTCCCCAGCAGGGATGAAGCTTTGTGAAGAGCTCAAAGCACTTATAGGAAAATGAAGTAAGATTCGCTGGGTACCTGAGCTCCATGGGAACACCTATGTGACCGTGAAGAATCTCTGCCCCAGGTTAATCTCTCCCATGGAGGCTCCACGTGCCAAGCTGTGTGACGCGCTGGTTCTGATCCCAGATTTTCCTGTGGTTACTGTTCTCGAAGTGGTCTCACCTTCTCAATGTCATTTCTACCATTTAGTTTCCAGAACTAAATACGCATTCTAAAATATTCAAGTCTAGAGTTTCCATGTGCTCATTAGTCATTTTTAAGTTAGCTATATTTTAATTATCTTCAGTTTCTTTCTCCCACTATTATTTAATTGAAATTTATATCCAAATTATTTCCAAAATAGTTGGAATTATCTTTTTAATTAAGCACAACTCAAAATAGAACAATCAAAGGACTTTCATCAATCCGCTAATCCTTCTTGGGAGTGGGGTGAGGTATAAGTCAATTAAGGAAGAGAAAAGCTTCCAGATGGTTAAGAGAAGCAGAGAATCTCCAGGGGGTTATAGGATTACATTTGTATTACAGGAAAAGTAAATTAATTAATTAAATAAGAGCTTGCATGTCGAGTACTCAGTTGTCTGAACTGCTTCAGAAATGTGGCTCCTTCCCTCAAGGACCGATATTATAAAGTGTGCTTGTGTGGGAATTTGTGAATTCTGGGCCAATGATCACAAAGAAGATAAACAAGCACAAGTAATCATCCTTTCATAAAAAATGATTTTTTAAATAAAAAATGTTAATCATTTTAACAGCTGATTCACCCAATAATGGTTAGGCTGAAAGGGTTGGGTGGCAGCAGCAACCCCTCCTATTTCTGGGTGTACAATATACCCTGTATTTGATAAAAGCCCCAGATGTGGCTCGGCGTTTCTTACTAGAAACCCCTGTCGTTCTTTGATTTTTTAATTAAGTACAAATGTTACAGTAGAACCTCTGTAAGTTGACCACCCAAGGGACTGTAACAAACTGGTCAACCAAAAGAGTTGGTCAAAATACAGAACCAGGTCCACTGTACTGTCTGGTCTATGGAAATTAGGTCAACTTATAGAGGTGGTCAATGCAGGGAGGTTGCTAACTGTGCGGGTTCTACTATATTTTCTAAATTCCATTTTATATTTAATTTAAATGTAATTCATTGAAACACTGATGCAGCCTGAAGAACAAAAAAGGCTTAATATTATTTGGGTCAAGAGTACTTGACTTGCAGGAAGGAAAAACCTTCTGGAAGGTTCAGAATGCGATTCACCAGAATAATCTGATTTTGTGCTCTTACACTTGTGATTCTTAATGTCATACTTCACAACTTCTTGATCCCTTAAATTTTCCTATAAAACACCATTGAAAGAGGGTGAAAAGAAGAAAAGTGTCTATTTTTCTATACCATCAATGTAGAAGGTTGGCAAAAGGGACCCATACGTTACACATTTGAGAAATTTGTTCAAAACAAACATAATTGTACTACCTGCAAATTATAAGACTAAATATAATTAATTTTATCTTCATTTAGGAAAAGTATGTCTTAAGAGTAGATACTTCACACTTTAATGGAACAATGTAAAGCAGGTTTAATCTACATTGAGCAACATTCAAGCCTGATAAATGTTTTCTATATTTTAATCCAGATATTTTCACATTAACATCTTTATAATTTCTTTTTTTACATATAACTGTGTTTATTAGGTTTCTAATTTTTGCCTTCACAAAATTAAAAAGGCTTAAAATTTAATAACAATAACAATGTTTAACATAAGGACTAGAAACAAAAACCTCATAAAGAATGAATGAAGATAAATACATTCAGAAAAGAAATCAGACGATTGCTGCGTCAAAATATTAAGCAATAATAATAATAATACGAAGAAAGTAACATTCACATTCACATTGTCAAATAAGAGTATGTCTATTATAGGATGCTTTACAATTTCTAAGCACATCTTTTTTTAAATTTTTAAGATAAGCCCTGCCTTTGTTGGCTCTTGGGAAAAAATATATTTAGAAGTCAAGAACAAACAGCTCCACCACAGCAGGGGGGCCCATTTTTTCCTGTTTATTAGTTATTATTCAGTAATGCACTAACAAGGGTCTTGTTTGAAGATGGCCTTTTTATTCCCTTCACCTGCTAAGCACAAACATGTCTTCAGGGTTTCCCAGTAACAAGGTAAATACAGCATGTCTAGGTAGAGTTGGCACATTAACCATATCTGGCCATTTGGAGGTTATTTAAATGAAGGCGATTGACCGCATGAACCCAGCAACCTTCCCCGACCGTTGTGCCAGGCAGTGAAGTAGGAGCTGAGAAGAATGTGTCTCAGGCGTCCTGTGCGAGAGCAAGCAGGTGTTGCCTCTTTCAGGAAGGTCCCATTGATTCTTCATTTGAAATATCATTTATTGCTGTGACAGGATTTTCTTTATTTAACTAATTTTCACATGAAAATTTCATCTCTATTTACTTATTTCTGTATTCAAAGATTCTATTGAGAAAGCTGACTATTTAGAAATCCTTATACATATTGATATAAATTGTCATGCTTTTATTATAATGAACAAAAAGGCAAGCCTGGCTGCTAGTCATCCATTATAAAGCATTGCTAAAAAGATGTCCTTTGCAAATGTCTTTTACTAACCTTCCCATACCCCAAATATTGTTTGACAACACTGGCTTACTATTTTAGGAAAGCAATTGGGGCTGAAATCGTGTTACAGTCAGCTTCTGGTGCTAAGCGTGGATGGAAGACAGGGGTGTAGGAGAAGATGAGAGGCAGTTCTCTGGGAGGGTGGAGGGTGGGTGAGGGAAGCTGTGGGCTGGGGTGTGGGGGTGTATTAGATGAAGGGAAGCAGGTGTACTGGTGGAGAAATGGTGGTGGGAGTGGATGGTCTGAACTCAGGGCATCATCTGCGGTTCATGATGTCTGGAGCCTAACTCAGAAGGTACAAAGGCAGCCAGATGCGAGTAGAAACAAAAGAACTGAGGAAGAGAATGGGGAAGACTTAGGACAAGACTGGCAAAGTGTACAGGAGCAATGGTTGTTTGAGTGTGGGCCAGGGACAGAACAAGAGGTGGATGAGACCACGTCTAGCTCAGTAGTTTTATAGATGGCCCTGCAGGGAGGAGACAGTATGATAGGTGTAGATGCTGAGTTGAGTTTCAGACTTGTCCTCGTGAGACCTCCGGGGGTACGGATGGGGCACCGTTTGGAATAGAAGTGCCTAATAAGGTGTGAAGAATTACTAGGGTTTCTTTTTAACGTCTTCTATGGAAGAGCAAAATTTCCTAAATTTATAATAGGGAATCGAATCTGAAACTCAGTCCACAAACACGACAGCTATAGCATGGGAAATTAAATTTAGAATTTGAACTCTTTTTTTCAGAAATGCTAGCAGTAACAAAATCTCACAAGCAGCGAACATCTTCTGAGCCACTGTCTCCCACTACTCCTCCTGTTACTGGTGGTCATGCTTGGACCTCCAAGTGTCCGAAGAGGTTGCCCACACATTCTGCTCTGTCCTGACCTTGCCATCTGACCATCCTGACCTTGCCTCCAGGCTTTCTTGCTGTCAAGTTCTCCACGTGGCCAAGGTACAGAGAGGACAGTGTTCTAAATGGACACTCCACAAATCCTGGGCGATTTCATTAGCATCACCTGGAATTGAGTTGGCCGTGATGCATTCCTGGGAATCACAGCATCAGATGCCATTTTCTCTAGATAAAAAACATCCTCCATGGTACTCCCTCCAGATAATCTCTTTCCTGGACACATTTACTTTATTATTATTTCTCTAGTATCTCACCTCATGCTATGCACGTGCTGTCACACTTGGTTCTATTTATTGTTCAAGAGCAACTGGTAGGAATAGATGTTCAATCTTTTACGAAAATATCACCACTTTGGAATTTGAAAACATTGTGAGATTTTTAAAGATACAGTGGAGGGCACTGCTTGACGTATAAAAAATATATTAAACATATAAATATAACCTCTTTAGGATCTGGGAATATTTTTGTAAAATCAAGTAGTGATTAAAGTCATTGTTAATCGTACTCTTTTTTTAAAAGAAGGAAGTTGTCCTGTGTCTTCATCCATTCACTCATACACTCTTTCATTCATTCAGCACCTACTTACTAAGTGCTTACTATGTGCTTTTGCAACTTTCAGGTAATAGGGACATAGTGAACAGAACAAACAAAATCTTCAGCCCTTACTGAACCCACTTTCCAGTGAGGGAGGACAGACCACACTGATGGAAAAATAAGATTTGCATGTGTTTACTAAATTGTCATGACATACCACTAATACATATTTTTTTTCTTGTTTTATACAGAGGAAAAAGTACCTGTTATTAAATGCTTAAGACAAAATTTGACAAATTAGTTTTGTCCAGTTCAACACTTACTTTTTTTATTGGATGCAAATGTTTTTTTTTTTCCCTTTCTTTTTGGAGAATTTGTTTGTTTGTTTGTTTGTAGAGACAGAGTCTACTTTATTGTCCTCGGTAGAGTACCATAGTGTCACAGCTCACAGCAATCTCCAACTCCTGGGCTTAGGCGATTCTCTTGCCTCAGCCTTTCAAGTAGCTGGGACTACAGGCACCTGCCACGACGCTCAGGGTTTTTTTTATTGCTGTTGCAATTTGGCCAGGGTCACATTTGAACCTGCCACCCTTGGCATATGGGGCTGGGGCCCTACCCGTTGAGCCACAGGTGTTGCCCTGATTTGGAGAATTTGGTTAAAATTCTTCCCTTCACCCAGCATAGAACAGTATAAACATATCTGAAAGAGCCTTAAAATAGTGGGTCCACTTCTCTTATCTTACAGATAAATTAATTGAAGCTTAGAGATCTCATGTGACTTCTCGAAGGATGTACAGTTGGTGGAACAAAACTCAGTGCTTTTAGGAAGTTATTGCAGCAATATTGACAATTATAACAACAAAGTATAGAATAATAGTAGCAGTGAGCTGGATTTATGGCCAAAATGCAAAAAAAAAAAGTCATGAATCAAACAGTGTGGAGTGGCTTAGAATCATAAACCAAGTCATCTGAATAGAATGGGGGAAGTGGAATTGTGCAAAAATATTCATGAACTCTCGTCACGGAATTGTGTTTCATAAATGCATTTCTTGTCCCTCAAAGTACATTTATTTTTCAATTTTAGAGTATAATTAAATTTTTCCGTTACTGACTATTTTAAGGGACACTTAACAGGAGTATAAAAATAAAAGCCAGGATATCTGAACTGCCCCTTTAAACTCGCTGGATAAGCCCCCTTTCCCAGGACCTCCCCAGGCAGCAACCCCCGTGCCTCATCTCCCTGGCATGAGTCACTGCTTTTGAGATCACATTCTCTGAGCAATTGCAGAGAAATCAATACCTCTCACAAGGTTGTAGACGTGCTGGAAACTGATTAGTCATTAACCTGTTCTCACTCTTCCCAGTGCTCAGGGAAGGGATTCCAGCATTTTGGTGGGTTTTTTGTGAGAAACTTCTTAATGGCAGTAGACTTTTGTAAAGGTCTCTTCTGAAATGCTGATGACCATCTTCTCCCATGGTAAAGGCCAAAAAAAATCCTAGTAAATCTCAGAATTTACAGATGGTTGTTTTAAACATTCATTCTTAACGTGGTCACTGAAAATAGAATTTGTCAAATAAGTAAAGTAGGCAGGGTCTTTCAAAGGCATGTAGTGACCATTTGCTGCTGGATGGACAAGGAAATGAGTGTATTAATGGGACATTCAGCAATGTCTGTCTTATGCTCTAAAAACTGAACTGCCAGAGCTTGCCTGAGCTGAAGGAGTTAATTTGACTTCTAGGAGTCAGAGGCTGGCTTTGGTTGAGTGGGTTCTGTATTCTCAGACTCTGTTCAATAAAAATGTAAATGTTATCTGGGTACACAAAACATATTTCATGGTGATAATGAATATGTTGACATAATGTTCATATTTTATTATATAAATTTCAGTAATGTATTTGCCAGGAAGAAAAATGAATACACGGCAAATACTCCGTGCTCCAGTCTACAGTATGCCCTGGGTTGGCTGGCACATGTCTGCTCTGTCCTTGGTGCAGTTTGCTGGCCTGCCTTTATTGAATCAATCAGAGCCCTGTGGACGTTGAGAGGAACACGGCAGCGTCATTGACTGAGCTAATCTAACTGGATTTGAAATAGGAGCTAGAAGATGGGTTATTTTTAAAACAAAACCCACTGATGCATAAATCTGTCCTGCAGCGTGGTTCCTTGGATGTATAATTGATCAGGTGCGCTGGTGTGTGAAAGCCTGGAAAGGTGATCAGACTAGGAGGGCAGAGGTGGCCTGGAGTGCCTGGACAGAGGAGACCTTGTCCTTAGGGTGGCACCCCCTGGGCACTGTTTTCAGGCCCAGAGAAGAGCACCAGCAGGATGGGCTCTCTAATTGCAGCGCCTGGGGCAAAGTGGCTGTGCAGAGCCTTTGTTCAACATTATTAAGAATTTCAGGGTGCTGACAGCACAACCTTAAGTCACATACCCAGAAAGCAGGCCCTGCCTGCGCGTGGGGCTATGAGGATGGAGGGCTGCCCTCTAGCGTTGCAGGAAAAGGAATTCTGCTTTCCGATACTTGCTTTTCTTTCTTTCTTTTTCTTTCCTTTTTTCTTTCTCCCCAGGCCCAGTTGTAGATTCCCCAGTTGATTCTTTTTGCATTATGTCCCGAATAAATTGATACAGAGTAAATGCATGGGAGATCCCCTTGCTGTTCACGCCTCACCCTCCGTGCAATAGCCCAGCTACTCAAAGGTGGAGAAACTCAAGAGAGGGCTCCTGGGGTCCCTCTAGTTGCAGGCGTGCATGTTTCATGCTTCTGGCTTGGCACTAAAGGACATTTTCATTGTACTTTGTGCTGCTTGTAGGTTATTATTTGGTTTCTTTTCTTCCTCCTTTTAAATAGAAATGTGAGCTTTTTAAAAGGCATACTTAATGCAATTGATTCTAAAGCACTGATAGAGTAACTATAGTGACTACAGTGTTTCACATTTTTTAAAACATAAAGTAATGACAGAGGTCCCCATAAAAAACAAGCACCCCAAACAGAACAAAGCCAACAAAACCTCACACAAGACTGGCATGTCCTTGATTTTTACATTAATTTCCTTGTAAGGCCTGTGTCTATGGTGACACAATTTAAATTGTAGGGGAAAGAAGAGAGAGGAAAGAAAGCTGAGTTTTTGTTCCCGTTTTGATTTTTGTAGCCCTAGTTTTCAAAGCACACTGAAAACTCCTACAAGAATTTCAAGATCCAGGTCTTTTTTTTTCTTCCCTGATCATCTGGGGCATGGTAGGTATAAAGTCTATCCTTATTGAAAAAAATTAGTGAAGGAATGAGCGTTAGAAAATCTCAGAAGCCTCAAGTGCAAAATTGCTCTACACACAGATTCTCTCTGATTACACCTGCCACCATATTTAAGGGAATCTCTTAAAAGTCTCACAACAACTCTCCTCATCATTCGTAGAATGTATGTGGCTTAGCCGCTGGATATGAAAGTTCTCCACTTCCCCACTAGAAAGGATAAAGTAATTAGACATCGTCCTTCTCCCTAACAAGCCATTCAGCTTTTTTTTTTTTTTTCCAGAAACCTAAGTCACAGATTATTTATTTTTTCTTCCTTCTAGAGTGGGTGGAGGCAGACGTTTGTCAATACAAGGGGTGAAGCAGCAGGAAGAATTGGAGAGAGGATGAGTAATTAGCATGTTGCTCTCTCCGGGAAGGACTGGAAATGTGCAACTCTGCCCACCCAGAAAGGCTGTGGACCCCGCAGGAGGAAGAGAGAGCGTCAACACAACAGAGGCTCCCGTCCCTCCTCCCACACAGCCGCGTTTCCTCAGGAGTCCGGTTGTCGGTGTGGTGTGCCTCTGAAGCACGTTCTCGGATCCTCCAACCTAAAATCTGGGGGTATCTAAAGAAAGCACGGAGCCTAGTACGAGGCTGGAATTGAAATCACCCTGTGGATGCAGTCACCTCCCGAGGGAAGGGCCAGAAGGAACACAGCAGGGACGCGGGTCCCAAGGCCCTGCAGGAGAAGTCAGAGCGAGTCCCTCCCAGCCATTGTCCCTTCCCGCTTTTTCTCTCCGGGTCCCCAGAAGGAGGCAAGGCACAGGGACCTAAGGAGAGCCCGGTGGAGCACAAGCCCTGCCAAACACCCCGTGTCCCGGGCTGCCCGGGATTCCAATACCCACCTCCCCGCCCCCGTGCACGCCGGGGTCTCTCTGAGATCCCAGGCAGCAGCGGCAGTGGAGCTGTGTAGCTCTCAGGCCCTGACCCCCAGGGCCCAGCAGGAGTTACTAAAAATAGACTCCTTGCAAGGCTCCTGGTTGGGTCTCAGTGCATGGTCCGAGTCCTGCGCTCACAGGTTACCCAGCTACCCAGCTTCCATGCCCCTGTCCACGAGGGGGACAGGACAGCCCAGACCCGCAACGGGACAATTTGAAAAGGTTCCGGGGAGCTGAGCTTCCGGAGCCCTGGTCGTCCGCTGGAGGTGATGAGAAGCGCATGGAAACAGCTCCCTCGGCTGCTTTCTGGTGACGGGAGAGGACAGGCTCTGCGCCCTAATTCCATAGGCGAAGGCTGTGGGATGGAGTGGGATTTGTGAATCTTTGGGCTGCATACAAGGAAAACTCCAGAATGGTGGGTTCCTTTGGAGATCAGCGATGAAACCCTCTGCCTCTCAGGGAGGGGGCCAGCGGCCTCAACTCCAAAGCGGGTAAAGAGGGGACACTGAGCCAGTTGACGTCTGTCCCTATAAGGCTCCTGCCCCACCTCTAGATCTTCTGCTTCTGGTCCCCCAAGGTGGCTTGGAGGGAGCTAATTCCAGAGCCGACTCCGCTCCCACTGGCGCGCGGTCATATTCTGCTGGGCACCGACACTGCCTGCTCACATGGGCAGAGGGAATCAGGAGGACCCCGACCAACCAGAGGGCATCAGGTAACCTCTGACATGGGGGAACACCTCGGCCCATTGTGCACCTCCAAGCATGACTGAGGTTGAAGCATTGGGTGCAAGTGAGGCAGTGGGGTTAAATCGCATTTAATCACAGCCACCTCACTCCTAAATTGGTCCATTAGACACTGTTGTCTTCCAAGGATTCCCTCGCGATCCTGCGCTCTTCCACCCCTCGCAGGGAAAAGGCCCTGCCCTCCAGGAAGTGGAGCTGAGTTTGGGAGTCCCTGTTGTGCTATCGGGAAGGAGGATGGGAAACCCCTACCCACAGCGGGGAGGCCAGGAGAGTCGGGGATCCCCTCCTCTACACTTCAAGAGAGTATATCCCCCCCCTCCCAGTCCTAATAATAGGAGGTACCCAAGGTCCCCTGGAAGCTGCGCTCTGTGACCCTGGAGAGGAGAGGGGGAAGATTGCTCCCTCTTCCAGGCAGCCCACTGAGACCCAGAGATCTGCAAAGTGGTGGTATCCCTCCTCGCTGTCCTCTAAGATAATGGGGGGGGGGGGGAGGTGGGGGAAAGGAGGTCAGGAGCCCTGGCCGTGCTCGGAGCCAGGTGGGAGGAGGGGAGGGCAGAGAGTGAGTCCCACCCCATCTCCGCGTTCTGAGTTAGTGGAGAGGAGGGTTGGAGTCCCTCCCACCGCACTCAACACCCAAGCTGTGCCGGGGGTAGGGCAGAGGAGGGCTGACGACCCGGTGGTTGAGCGTGGGAGGGCGCAGGGGGAGGACCACTCGGGTTCCAGCGCCGCCGGTGCCTCCCGCCCACTCGGCTCCATCCGTCAGCACCCGGCTTTCCCAGCTCCCAGCCCGCCGTCGGGGGGCGGTGGCTGGGGGACGCCGGGCGCCGCCCCTGCGCGGAGACCGGCTGCGCGGAGCGGGGTGGGGGGAGGCGGGCCGAGGGGCCCCTGTCGAGCCCGCCCCTCCCGCGTGGTGGCGGCGGCGGCGCCGGGAGCTGCCCCCGAGGCCGCCGCCCGGCCCCCGCCCGCGCGTCAGAGCGCCCAGCCCGGGGCGCCGAGCTCCGCCCGCGCCGGAGGCCCCTGCGCGCAGCTCCGGGCGCCGGCAGCCGGGCCGGCCGAGGCGGCACGGGCGTGGGACGCGGGCGGGCGGCGGCGGCGAGCGGCGCTGGCCCGGCCGGGCGCGCACGGCGGGCGCCCGGCGAGCCGCCCCGATGTGGCAGGGGGCGATGCGGCGCCGCCGCTACCTGCGGGACCGCGCCGAGGCTGCTGCGGCGGCGGCGGCGGGCGGCGGCGATGGGCTGCCGCGGTCCCGGGACTGGCTGTACGAGTCGTACTACTGCATGAGCCAGCAGCACCCGCTCATCGTTTTCCTGCTGCTCATCGTCATGGGCTTCTGCCTCGCCCTGCTCGCCCTCTTCTTCGCGCTCGGTCTGGTGAGTGGCCTCCCCGCGGCTTCCGCCCGCGCATTCCGCTCCCGGAGGGGGACCTGGCCGGCCGAGCCGCGTCCCGCCTGGCGCTGTCGGTCCTGGGCCCGCGGCTCCCTGCCCCTCCTGCTGGCCGGCGGCCGGCCTGGCTCGGGCAAGGGCTGCGGGCAACGGAAAAGTTTCCTTGGAAGGTTCTGCCCAAAATAAAGTTGCCAAGGTGTTCACCAGGTGGGCGGCAGGGCGTGCGGTTTTTACATCTGTGCGCACCCGCTGGCAAACTCCGCAGCGCTTTCCAGAGGGCGCCGCTGCCCGCGACACCCGCTCACGCTGGACTCAGCCGAGTCAACCCTCAGCTTCCCCGGCGGTCCGCTGCCTCTGGTCCCTTTCCACTGGCACAGCCCTGAGCTCGCGTTTCTAGTTTGGATTGGGCATTATTTAACTCAGTAAAAAGCCTGCCTTGGGAAAGTGGATAGTGACAAGGAAAATGTAAACTAAACTAAAATAAATCCTTGTCTTTAAATGTGTAGGTAGTTCGCCCCACGGACAGAAAGTGACAGCGGGGTGTTGACCGGTCGTGACTCCTGCACCCTCAGATTGTACGAATACGAAGCATGTGGGACGGAGCCTTGCTCCTCCGTTTCTAGAGTGGTTCATGTGTTTACCGGGCTGGACAGGTTATGAAAGTGGATTTCGTCTCTGGGCTCACCCTGCAGCCCGACAGCTGATGCCAGTCTTGTCAGTTTATATTTTTCCAGAGATCCTTGGCCGGCTTTCTTCAGCAGTGAGAGGAAATCTGTAGATGGCGGTAACTTCCTGTTACTGGTCTCTCCAAGTCTGTGGTTCAAACTTTGGTACAGGCTGTGATATGCGTATGCTGCTTTAGTGCCAGCCGTTGATTGTCGATTATCCAGTGAGATTTTATTTTATTTATTGTTTTGGTCAGTGGTTGATCTGGGAATGTCTCCACTGAATGATACTTTCTGAGCTTAGACTATAAACAAGCACCTATATTTATTTGCATGCACCAGTAAAGAAGTGGATTTTGCTTATGTTTCACCAAGGGCATAAAATAGCTGTCCTTGATATTTGGCAGTTTGTTTCGGATTATCCTGAGCCAGATGGTGTTCAAATGTTATGCATAGGAAGAATTGTAACCATCATGGTTTCTTTTTAAATGAAACTTTCTTTCACCACCACCCCCACCCCCCACTACTTGATGGCTGCTGTCTTCTGATTGAGTTCAATGAGGTAAGAATACAAAATAGAACATAGGAGGTGGTGAAGTCACAAACCACAATCTTCTTGTACTATAAAACACAGAGCAGGCTCTTTGGATCCTTGCAGAGGGGATGTGCGTCCAGGGCAGCCCTCCACCCTTGCCTGTAACTGGCCTTGCATTCTCTCTGGGATGCAGTGGTTACCCCTATTCTACTACTTTTAAACCGAAAAGGACTGGCAGAGGGACCTCTGCTCCATCTCACTGGCAAGCTGGTGTCTCAAGACATCTCCTTTTTGTTCCTCTTGTTGCAGGGAAGAAAAAACATTGAGGTTTTCCTTTGGAAATCTGTTCTGCCCGGGCGTTTCTGCTCGTGATTCTCTTAAGTCTGTAATTCAAACCTGTTCTGGCTTGTTCTTTTCTAAATGGAAGGAGGAGCAGGTGATGGTCTATTTATAGCACCATTAATATATTTAAAGACAAGTGTGAAGTTCATGCCTCCCTACACAAGCCACTTTGTTTTCTGTGATAGCGAACCCTCATTTCTTAAGCCTCATTGATACAGATGTTCTTGAATGGCTCAGCCAGAGATTTAGCGTAGTCGGGCTTTAAGTACCCTTTGAATTATCTCAGTTCTTTGCATTAGTTTTTCTTTATGCAATTCCTTAACATTCCATATTTCGTGGTGCAAATGTTAAACTGGTATCCTTTTACAAACTTTATCCGGACAGCTTTTCTTTGATAAATCAACCCTTTCCATTCTTCCCTTGAATTCAGCTTTTAAGCCCTGGGCAGGCATTTCCCATGGTGTGGCTGTCACTCACAGTGAGATCCAGAGACAGTGAAATGGATCCTGTTCTTGGCTGAACCTGGTCCATCATGATCTCACATTCACCATGTAACTCCTTCAAAGATAAGAGCTATGCAGAAATGTTCCAGAATCAGAAAGAGTAACTTGGTATGGTAGAAAGGTGACCTTCATGTGGAGACTGGGCTGTAGGGCCAACTCAGGAGAGAGGGCCCCAAGAAATGGGCACTTCCTTCCTCAACTGGACCTGGTTTGGCACTGGCATGATTCTGAGCGCCCATTAGCTGGTTTCTATTTTGATTTTAGTAACAGCATAACCAGCATTTCTCGTCTCCAAAAAATGGTCCCATCCAGATAGTCAAAGACAGGGTAAGAGCATTGAAGATAACAGTGTTGCTTAGAGCCAGGACCCCATGAGTGGGATGCGTTTCTCTCTCAGACCTAGAGAACTCTGTTTCTGAGAGATCTCCACCTGGGAGATGCAGTGTCTGCTTTGGGGCCCTGCTGGGTCCTCTACCTTGGAGCACTTTACTTGAATAGCAGGGCTGTTCTGTAATTCAGGAGCTAAGCAGATCTATTTTTGCTGCATAAAATCTTGGACAGATTCCTTCTTTCCCCTGGATCTGCCTGATTTTGATTTCCATTAGACTTTCATCAATTCTTGTAAAAGAAAAAGTCTGGCAATTTCAGGGCACATCCCTCATCTCCCAGAACATTTGGACTACAAAATGATCTTAACATAATGCAACTACAGAGGGATTTTTTGCTGTGTATAATAGGTAGTCGACTTTGTATGAGATGATTTTAAGAATATAATAAAAATAAGCTTTGTTTTCATATTTCCCTAATTGACATTATTCACAAAATGATTTCATTAAATTTCAGTATGTGGTCAGTTTATGATTCTGCATTGCTGACCATGAAGTTAAAGAAATCCTTAAAGTATTTCTTTTCCAACTGTAGAAATAAATCCTAAATGGGAATGTAACAGTTTTGCTTGATTATTTTCTACATAAGAACTATTAAGCTGCTTTAATCCTGTATCGGTAATAATTATCTTAAGACATGATGCAAAGTAAATAGAACTTGTGATGATACACATATGTCTTGAATTTTAATATTCTATTTAGTAATATAAAACTATTTTCTGTTTTAATGAAAAATCTGGTTTGTAGTTTTTTTCAACATCAGTTTATTTAGTGTCTACCAGGTGCCAGGATGGTGGTAATGGTGGGTATAATGAGCACAATACACTTGACCCCTGGTATCAGAAAACTTAAAGCTAATGAGACAAGCCTGAAGTTCTAAGCCTTATTATGTCACTTTTTAGAACTGATTCTCATTCCTGAATGCATTGAAATCCTTTTTCAGAATTTAATGCTTTCATTTATTATGTCCAAAATCAGCCAGCTTTTCTCAAAATTTGCCTGTCATCGTTAAGAAAGGTTGACATACATTTTTTAGTTTGTCAAAATACCAGCTGGCTTCAGTCAGATTTGTTTTGTTAAAATTTATGATTAGGAATAGTCAATATTTCAGTTTGAGCAAAAAAAAAATTATTATCATAAATTTTAAATATTCAGATATGGCAATGAGATAGGTTTGTTGGCTTTTTTGGCATGATAGTGAAATAAGAGTATGAACTTTTATAAAATAGAAATAAACATATGTATGATTAAAAATATTACCCCACCTTTTTATTTTATGGTGATATGATGAGCTAGATTTTTAAAACAGTAATCATAGTATTTTTTATTACAAATCAGTTTTTCAGCGTCAGGGATTTTCTCTAAAGACAGATGTATCAATGTGTTTCATTTATCTGTACATTAAGAAAGAATCTTATTCTTTCAAACCTAGGAAACAGACCCAATCATTTGTGGAGGGACATTTTCTTTATTTTTTTCCAGACAATCTTTCACCATCCCCAGAGGGTGGAAGAATTACCCCTTCCTTAGGGGCTGAAGGCTAGGAAGGTGGGTACCATCTCCAGCATCTTCTCTGGGGAACAGGGAATTCTGAGCTTACCTCCCTAGTCCTAATAATTCTAGGAGAGGGAGGAGAATAGAGTATGTTTTTAGATACTGGAGTAAAAGTAGCTAAAGATACATCTTTTTGTGCATTTCTATACATGCAAGAAAATCTTACTCTGCAGGTGTTTGTAATTTGCAACCAGTAATTCCCTAAGTCGTTTTAGTTATAATTTACCTGTTGTGTAACAAAGGCCAAGGAAAAGCTGTAATTTTCTGCAGGAAGATGGGTGCAATTTTGAGCAGTAGCAAGGAAGTATTTGGAAGCATTCTTTGGGTTTTAAAATGCATAATTAAATACACTACCTGGCACCTTGCCTTCCTCGTTTTGAAAAGGCAGTGGAGAGCATTCATTAGGAGTATCTGTCTGTCTGTGTTGGAGTTTTGGCTTTACCCCCTTCTGCTTATGACCCTGGGAAAATTGTTTAGCCTGTGTATCGATTTCCTTGTTTGTCAGAAGGCAGAGTACCTGCCATGTAAGCCAATTAAATGGTTGGAATTAGTACATGAGAAACCATTAGAACAATGCCAGACAGAGAGTAAGCCCCTAGGAAATGTTAGCTGCTACTCGGTCCTCTGTAGGTGTTGTGTTTTCACTGTTACTATGAAAGAACTCTGCACTCACATTGCATTAGAGCTGGAAATGCACCCCTTCTACAGATGAGGAAACCGAGGTGAACTCATCCTTCAAGATCACACAGGGGCAATGCTGGGTGACTTTGCTGGAGAACATTGGAGGTCTACAATGCCCAGCTGTGGTCTTGGCACAATGCCAGTTTTCCTGTTGCAATTTCCTGCTGCTATGAACACCCTCAGTTTTCTTTCTGTGTAACAGTTCCTTTTCAGTGTTTTTTTTTCTATCTATATTAAAGGAATTTGGGTAGAGTTACTTCCTCACAATTCATGTATTCATTGAACTCTTGCATCATATATTTTCATCCTGGCAAGTATCCCTGGTATCATCCTCGTCAAGCAGACCTTCCACTGTGGCTTTGCTTTTTTTATCTGACAAGTTCTTAAGACCAGGGCTTTTCAGAGCCATTCCTGTTGAGTTGTGATTCTTACTAATATTTTAAAATCAAATATTCTACTGAACACCATTAGAGTTGATATATAAAATTGAAATTGCTTATGAACTTTATGGACACGCTGTATTACTCTGTTGAAGATATGTTATCATCACTTGGATATGTGATTGTTCATGATTGGAGGGTCCAAGCTGGATGTTTGGGCATGTTCCACTGGTTTACTGGCCCCTTCTTTTCTTTAATATGTATATTTGTGTATAACGTGCTGTATGTATTTATAGAGCGAGCACAATAAAGCAAGTATCTAATGTAGTCAATACTAATATGGAACCAATAAACACCTACATGCCTGCACAATAGAAAAATGCAACCGGTCCCTTCTAAACTTGAGATTGACATTGAGACAATCCATTGCACTTGGCTTATTCGTCCTTTCACTATTTACTGAGCACCTCCAGGGCAAGCCCTGTGATTGGCACTGCCCTGTGTGGCCATCCACTCTGAAGGGATTGTGATCCCTTAAACTGCTGTTTATCTTTTTAGGGTCACCGGTCATTCTGGACCCCATGGGTTGAAGGCATCAACCTCTGACCCTCTCCAGTGCTTGGGTCTTCCCCTGAGTAGCTCCCCTCTTCTGAGAGCATCCTCCACATCTCTGTGCCTCGTACCAAACTTGACCTCTCCTTGTAGACCTTAAACAGCCCAGCCTTTGCTGAATGCTTCTACCTATATTGTTTTGTGTCTGTGATGTTTGCAAAGCTCATGAAATAGAAAAAACCAATTTGATGCGTTACTGTTGTCTGAAGTTGAGAATAACTTTGAGGGTGCATCATGGCTCCTCAACTCATTGTGAGTTCCTTCAGGAAGACACTTAGCATTCCTTGCATTTAATTTAACACACAGGGTTAACCATATTGCAGGTGCCTGGTTAACACCTGCATAATTTACTTTTACCATGTGGTTACATTTTCCTTACTAACATTTTCATCTTCTAGCCTGCTGGTAAAGGCACAAACTGTGTGGTTAGACATGGATCTAGGCCTCAGTTTTGCCACTAAGCATGTGTTCCCGATGAGCTAATTTATCTGTCCTTCAGTTACTGCTGTGAAATAAAATGAATGACAGATCCAAGCTCATGGAGCTCTTTTGGGAATCAAGTAAGATAGATCATGCGATGGTTCAGCACATATCATACCCCAAACAAGTGTAAGTGTCCGTTGTTATTCTGTTTGTACCATTGAAGGTTCTCTTTGTCAGGGTCTTTTGTACATGTCTTTTGGACTGAAAACTAGATGCGTACCAAGATTTTTAAATCTGAGTGTGAATGTGGGGGATGCATTTCTATTTATGTGTTAAATATTTGTGATAAAAATTTGAGTTATTAAGATGAAAGCAGAGACAGGGAGAAGCATAGATTATTTCATTAAAAGTTGCATTTAGACGTAAGTTTAACATTCTCCAGGACTAAAACTCTTGCAGAGTTGATACTCATATTGACTTTCATACTTTCCAGTTTTATTAGCTCTGGATACTTTTATATAAAATTAATAAGGGCAGTGAGAAGATATTTGTCCTGTAGTTACCTGGTATCAAACTGGGAAATAAAGGCAGCATGCAATTCTAGTTTGCAACCAACCAGGTGCATTGGGGGGAAAGAAAAGGATTATTGAGTCAGCTCATGACCTTGGTCCATTTGATGAAATTAAGCCTTATGCTAATTCTTCAGTGCCCTTTTTTATATAAGGACACAGGAAAAATGGCAAGGAAGGAACTGAGAGGAGGTTTGGAAGACTTCCTTTTCCCTGCTATTTCAGGAAGTGTTAGGAATAATTCCTTTTGTTCCAACTTTTCTTTTTCTCCAAAATCCAGAGATCCACTTTTGTCTCCAAAATCCAGACTCAGGTGACAGAGTAAGAAGATCCTTAATCTCTCCCTACCCCTACCCCCCCCAAAAAACCGTTAAGAGCAACTTTGCCAACTAGTTTTCTAACTTTTCCAGAGTTCTAGAATGACTGTGCCAAGAGAGAATGAATATCCAGATCTGGTCACGGCTTGTGGAGATGCATAATGCAAATTGTACCTCAGACTTGAACTTTTGAGAAACTTGGTGCTTGAAATAAAATTTTTCAAAATTAAGACAATAACGTATATTGAATGAACAATTGATTACATTTGGAACATAGAAAGTACAGTAATTTCTCTTTAGAACATTGACATTCTGAAGATTTCTCAAGATTGTCATCACCTTGTAGGAGAAACCTGTGAGTGAATCGTGTCTCTCTAGGTCATCTCCCCAAAGACAGTCCCTGGTAGAGAAGACGGCCCATCAGCACTAGTGTACCTCGAGCCCTTACTAGGGGGTCTTGGAGTTAGACATTCTACTGGATGCACCCATGTCTTTTACTGTCCCTGAGATGGTCTTGAGATGCACAGCTAGGAAAAGCTAGAACTCAAAAATGCGCTTTTTTATCCCCATGTTCTCACTCCCAAGGCTGAATTAATGTGGTTGTTTGTGAGTTTGTGCGTGTATGCGTGTGTGTGTGTGGAGGGGAGGGTTAGTGTACTCTGTTATTTAGAGACTAAATGGCAAAATAATTAAAATTTCAAGCTACTATTGTTTTGGGGCTTTTTTAATACAAGTCATTCTTGCTGGAGTCAGGTGATACCTTGCTGTGGTTTTGACTTGCATTTCCCTAATGATTAGAGATGCTGAGCATTTTTTCATGAGTTTCTTGGCCATCAATATACCTTCATTTGAAAAGTTTCTGTTTGTGTTTGCCCAGTTTTTAATGAAGGTGTTTGGTTATTTCTTCCTATTTTGTTTGAGCTCTTTGTGGGTTGTGTGCTATCAGTCCTTTCTCAGATGTATGACGGGCGGATATTGTCTCCCATTCTGTGGGTTGTCTGTTTTGTTTATTTGCTATTTAGATTGTGTCCTTGACTGTGTAGAGCTTTTTAATTTGGCCAGGTCCTATTTATTTTTGCTGGTGTTGATAAGGAGAGAAAGGAACTTGTATACACTTGTGGGATGGCAAATTAGTGCAGCCTCTAGGGAAAATTGTGTAGAGATACTTCAGAGAACTTAAAGTAGACCTGCCATTTGACCCAGCAGTCCCAATGTGGGTATACTCCCAAAGGAAGAAAGGTCCTTTGATAAAAAGAACACCTGCATTTCAATGCTTATAGCAGCACAATTCACAATCACAAAGATGTGGAAACAACCCAGGTGCTCACCAATGCATGACTGGATTAATGAAATGTGGTATATGCATATTATGGAGAACTACTCAGCCTTAAAAAATGGTGATCTAGAATCTTTTTGGACGACATAGAGGGAACTGGAAACCGTTCTTCTAAGAATAGAGAAACAAACACATGTACTCAGTATCAAACTGGAACTAATAGATCACCATTAAATGCAGATAGGGAAGTAAATCTCAGGGAAAATCAAGCTCAGGGGAGGGCAGAGGAGGGTATGAATAAATTCACAGCTCCTTGGTGGGGCACACTGTCTGGGAGAAGGGAACCCTGACTTGTGTAAGTTTGACTCAATCTGTATAAAAACAAAGTTTGTAAATAAAATGTACATCCTCTAATATTCTGAAATTAAAAAAAGAAACATGAATGCTAAATACCAGGCGATAAGCTGTATTTATGGACTCAGCCCATGTAGTTCATATTATGAACTTTATTTTCAACTGTCTGTCAGTATTTGTTGCCATGAGATTTTATTTCTAAAGCAAAAAAAAATAAGTGAAAGTCATTTTACACAACCAAAAAAGATCAAGCTACTGGTGATCTCTGTACTTTACAAAGAAAATAGAATTTTAGGCTAGTTCATAAATAGAACCAATAAAAGCAATGGATTTTAGAAATTCAATGACAAGATCAGATAACTGTAAGTCAGGCAGGTGATGAAGAAGTGTTAGCATAGCTCAGACATGTGGTGAACTTGGTGTCTTTGCCTTTCCCGTCACTGACATGCAGTGAGTTCGAACACACAACATCCATGTTGGTTATCATTGGGGTTTAGGTGGACAAAGTGAGGTCAATCACCTGATTAATCTTTGTTTCTCTATTATGATCCTCTTTGATCTATATCTGGCTCACTTCTTAATATTAATAATGCATTTCTATCTGTCTATCCCATCCATCCCATTTCCCTGTCTACCCTCTGATGTAAACTTCATATTGTAATTGTTTTTTAATATTCTCTTGATTTTCTTTTTGTTCATTTTGTCACACACACACACACACACACACACACTACATGTGTGTGGTGTGAGGGAGAATCTGAAATCCATTTTGCAGGTGGAGAATCAGTTGTCACTGATCCATTTCAGTTTCTGTGATCTCACATCTGTTGTGTTTCAGAATTCCATGTATGAATGGCTGATTGTTTAAGTTCTTGTTTTGTTATTATTTCTATAATACTGTGCACACACAGTATATGAATAATTTGTCCAGTTTAATAATGAATATTCATATTGAGCAGGGCAAGTAACGTTTTCTTACTTGGCTCCTTTGAAAGTACCTTAATTATTCTTGACCTTTTGTTCCTCCATGTAAACTTTATAATTAACTTACATCAATCTCATGTGAAAGCCCCATTGGGAGTTTTTTTTAGGGTCGTGTTGAAGCTGTTGATTCATTGCTGAGAATTGAGGTTTTATGCCATTACATTTTTCTGTTCCGAGCACGGGCGTCTCTCTCCATTCATCTGCATACTTCATAAGGTTGTGTTTCCTTTAGGCCTTTCTCACTCCTCAGTCTAACAGTGTATTTTGTAGATTGTTGCTTACTGTTAGTAGCATTTTTCTTTCTTTCTCTTTGTTGTTGGTTTCAGGTTCATTGAGGGTACAAAGAATTAGGTCACACTGTTTGCATCTGTTAGGTAAAGTCCCTCTTGCTGTTCCCCTCCCCCAAGAGGTGCGCCATACACTGTAACCCCTCACCCCTCTCTCTCCACTGTAACCCCTCACCCCTCTCTCTCCTCTCCTTTCCCCATTCACTTGCTCCCTCACCCCCTACCTGCATTGATTGGAGTTTTTCTCTTATGTGGGTATTAGATCACCTACTGGCTTTGTATTAGAATTGAGTACATTGGATTCTTGCTTCTCCATTCTTGTGAGATGAATGTGTTTCAGTTTCATCCAGGTTAATACAAAAGATGCAAAGTCTCCCTCTTTTTCAGTGGCTGAATAGTATTCCGTGGTGTTCCACCTATGCCACAGCTTGTTTCCTGTTTCTTGTTTCGCTAATCCTGGTTGTTTCCACATTTTGGTGACTTTAAATTGAACTGCAATGAACCGTCTAGTGCAGGTGTCCTTATGATAAAATGATTTTTTTTCTTCTGGGTCGATGCTTGGTAATGGGATTGCAGGATCAAATGGGAAGTCTAATTTGAGTTCTTTGAGGATTCTCCACACTTCCTTCCAAAGGGGTTGTATTAGTTTCAAGTCCCACCAGCCGTGTAAAAGTGTTCTCTTCTCTCCACATCCACACCACCATCTGCAGCTTTGAGACTGTGATGTGGCCCATTCTTACTGGAGTTAGGTAATATCTCAGGGTGGCCTTGGTTTGTTTTTCTCTGATAATCAGGGCAATGAGCATTTTTCAGATTTTTTTTTTTTTTAGCCATTCATCTGTCTTGATCAGAAATGGCATTTTTCAAAGTATGATTTCTATTATGATCCTTTTTGTTCCTTGTATAAAGTAATATAATTGAATTTGGAGTATTTATCTTATTAATATATCCAGGGAGCTTGTTATTACATTCTGTTACTCGTCACTGGACTGAGGAGTTTTTCATGTATCCCAGTAGACAATAGATCCACCGATAATCAGAGTTTTAGTCTTCCTGTTCCACTGCCATAGTCTAAATTTATTTTTCTTGTTTTATTAAGCTGCTGAGGGACATTAATATGACTTTGACTGAAGTGGGAACCATTTTTTTCTAATTTTAAAGGAAATTAATATTTTTAACTTTTTTCCCCTAATTTTAAAGGGAATTCATTTATACTTTTTATATTTTAAGATGATGTTTGTTGTAGGTTTTTTTTGTAGATATCATTTGAGTTTTCTTTTCATTCTAATTTATGATAAAGTTCACCTGTGATTGGGTATTGAATTTCACAAAATTGAGATGATCGTGTGTTTTTCTGAGTGTTTAAAAATACATCAATATACTGAATAGCAATTATAGATTATATGATATTAAGTGATTGTTCTATTCCTGAGATAAACATGATTTTTGTGATAACCTTTTATAAAAGATTAGATGTGATGTGCTAACATTTTGTTTAGGATTTTTGCAAATACATTCTTTTTTTCCTTTTTTTTTGGCAGTTTTTGGCTGGGGCTGGGTTTGAACCCACCACCTCCAGCATATGGGGTTGGCACCCTGCTCCTTTGAGCCACAGGCGCCGCCCTGTAAATATATTCTTTGGTAAATGGGAATATTCCTTTATTAAACTGTCATTTTTTAAATTAAACTTTGGCTAGTCTTATAAAGTAAATCATAAAATATGACTTCTTTTTTGATTTTCTGAAAAGAATTCACCATGTTGGAAGGAGTTGATGGAATTTTCCTAGAAAGCCGCACGAGCTTGTTGATGTCTTTGTAAAGAGATTTTTAAAACTAGACTATAGTATCTTTGATAGCAAAAGGATTATTTTGTATTTCTAATTTTATTTATTTGGTCAGTTTTAATAAGATATCTTTCCAGGAATTTTTGCATTTTATCTAAATTACCCACATCTAACAGCATGTAATTGATAGTACTGTTCTCTTTTTGATGTTTTACATATGCTCTGTTTGTGGTTTTCATTTAGAATATTACCTTTACATGCCTCTTTTTTCCTTAATTAATTGCATCAGATGTCTGTGTTATTTTTACTTTTTCAAGAACCATCCTTCCTCTTTATCTTCTCTTACTTATTTATTTTTGTGCCTATCTTTAGTATCTCCGGTTATTTCAGTCAGAACATACTACTACATCTTAGTGACTTAACACAACAAAGGTTTGTATTTTGTTTATGCTGTACGGCCAGTGCGTGTCAGCAGAGCGACTCTCTCGTGGTAGTTACTCAGGGATTCAGAATGAAGGAGGGTGCATCCCGGGACATTCTTTCTTTCTCTGTTACTACACCACAGAAGAAAAGAATGCTACAGTGATCTACTGCTGACAGTTGACAACTTTCACATGGGGTGGCCCCATACACTGAGGCTGGCAGGTTTAAACCTAACCCCAGCCAGCTGAACAATAATGACAACAACAACAACAACAACAAAATAGCTGGGTATTGTGGTGGGCACCTGTAGTCCCAGCTACTTGGGAGGCTGAGGCAAGAGAATAGCTTAAGCCCAAGAGTTTGAGGTTGCTGTGAGCTGTGACGCCACGGCACTCCACCGAGGGCCACATCGTAACACTCTGTCTCAGAAAAAACAAAAACAAAACATCTTTCACATGGAAATGACACATCACTTTATTTTCATTGTCCAGAGTAAGTGTTCTGGTTACCGTGTGCTGCCTAAAAAACCCTCAAAAGTTAGTGACCAAAAAGAGTATCATCATTTATTGTCATCCAGAATCTGCAGCCTGGGCAGGCTTGTGGGGTTGGGGGCATCAGAGGTGGGGCTCGTTCCCTTGGACCGTTTCCTAGCTGCTCATCTGACTCATGGGTGGGGCTGTTGACTAGGACACCTACCGATGGCCTCCCCATGATTCCTTGGCTTCTCGTATGAGAGCTGGGTTCCAGGAATGAGCATTCTAAAGACCAAGGTGGGAATGCAGGGTGTTTTTATGACCCTGTCTCTGAAGTCAGGGAAAACTGATCCCACCAGTGCTCTGTTGGCTGAGATATCACAAAGACCAGGCTCAGCTAGGACACAGAACCTCGCCTGATGAGAGGAATGTCAGCTGCATGTGGGATGAGATATAGGGCGGGCCATGTGTGGAAAATGCAATCTGCTATGGTAGCTTATATGGCCACACCAAATATCCAGATGCTGGCAATATGGCCAGCATCAATTAGCTTAGCAGGTTGAAACAACTGCTCTTACGTAGCTCATAGTTCCATGGGTCAGCTCTTGATTCTTCTGAGCTGGCTTCCCAGTTGACTTCTGCTTTCTGCTGGCCTTTCTCAGCTTTGTGTGGTCAGCTGACAGGTGAGTTATTAACCAGATCACGAAGATGGCCTCATGTACTTGCCGTGACAGTCTGCAGGCTGTCAGCTGTGACTGTGGGTGGGTTGATGTCCTTGGGCTACATATCGTCTCTCATGGAACAGGTTATCCTGAGCACCTGTGTGTGGAGTTCAGGGGCTTCCAAAGAGCAGCAAGGAGGATGGTAAGCCCCACTCAAGCCCTGCCCAAGTGTTTTCAAGTCTCAGCTTGTATTATTCCCCCGTCGTTAGAAAGGCCAAAGAGGGCCAGAGTCAGTGTGAGAGAGAAGTACACAGGACATGAACTCGGGGAAGGAAATTATTGAGGCCAATTTTGTAGACAAAACCATAACAAAGAGGTGAACTAGAGTGTTTGAAAGTTCTAATTACAACCACAGTCTACCTTCCCAGTCACCCAATATATAGTTCATTCCCTCCTTAAGAAAGTCTATATTTCGCTTTCTCACTAGAGATGACCTGAAAGTCACTGAGTGAAGGGGATTCTGTAGTTCAAAGGCAACAGTGAACTGTCATTTCCACAGCAAGCCTGGTGTGTCTTCTCTTGGTCTGGAGACCAGTGGACTAAAACATCTTGTTATCAACCATCCACTGCCACCCTGTTGATATAAAGGGTAACCACAGTAAGTCCTCCCATTATCCCAAAAAAGGAATGACACTCATTGTCCCTGGTTCATAGCGATTCTAAATCTACCCGGACAAGCAGCTTGAGTGTCCCCCCCACCCCGAGGCTGGGGATTACTTCTTCCTTAGACTGTTCAGGAAATAGTCTTCTTGTCTGTCATTTTCCATGGGCTCTGAATTTTTCCTCCCTGAGGTTGATTTTTGTTTACCATCTTCTTGACCACGTCTGAATTGTGTATTGGGGCTATTCCCTCCCAGTTTCTCTGCTCTTTTCCTGCCATAGATAGATAGAGAATGCAAAGATTTTTCTTTTTCACATCTAGAACAGCCATGGTTCAGCTTAGTTCTTTTTTTGGAAACACAGATCCTTCAAAATTTATGAGGTCTGACGATTCACGAATTTGCCACCATGCTCTTGTGTTGGCAGCACTGTGTAAACAGCTCTGTGAGGTTCATAACCTTGGTTTATCAGCATCTCACAGCTGTGTGCATGTCAGTGTGTGGTGGTGTCTTGCTGAGTGGCGTTCATTATTGTTGCATATTTTTGTGTGCCATGGAGAGAATGTCAGAGCTTGAATTAGAGCAACAAATAAACATTAAATTTCTTGTTATGCTTGGCAAAAGTGGAAATGAAATCAGGGACATGTTAGTCCAAGTTTACGGGGATAATGCCATGAGGAAAATGGCAGTGTGCAAATGGATTAAACGATTTTCTGAAGGGAGAGAAGGTGTCACTGATGAAGAGAGGTTGGGATGGCCAGTAACAAACAGAGCTGATAAAAGTATTGCAAAAATTTCTTGAATCATTTGTCAAAATTTTTGGCTGACTGCAAGAAGCTTAGCAGACTCAATAAACCTCAACAGAGAAACAGGAAAATCTCAACTGAAAATCTTGGCATGAAGAAGGTGTGTGCAAAACTGGTCCCAAGGGAGCTCATAAGCGAAGAGGGGTTGAAGTTTAACATGACCTTTTGCAAAGACAAGACAACGTCCGGGCTGTGTTATCACTGGGGATGAAACCTGGGCGCACCAACACAGCCGTGAAACAAAGTGTCAGTGTGCACAACGGAAGTCAGCCAGTTCTTCACCGCCAAGAAAGTTCTGTCAGTCCAAATCATTACTCAAAATGATGTTGCTAACCTTTTTTGATGTTAGAGAGATCATACGTTATAATCATGTGTTATAAATTTCTATCAACTGGATAAACAGTTAAACAAATTTACTATTTGGACTTGCCAAAAAGTCTGCATGCAAAAGTTGGACAAAAACTACTTGAATTTTCACCAACAATCCATGGCTTGTGTCACAACAAAGTACCAGCTCACATGGCACTGTTGATGAGGGAGTTTTTAACCAGTAAACAAATAACTTTGTAGGAGCACCTTTGCTGCTCGCCTGATCTGGTCTCCAGTGACTTTTCTTCATCTGAAGATAAAGTAAATATTGACGAGAAGACATTTTGATGATATTTCTGACATCAGGGATAGTACAAGGACAACAAGTCTGATGGCCATTCCAGGAAAAGGGTTCCAAATAGCTTTGAAGGGTGGACTGGGCACTGGTGCTGGTACATAGCTCCTAAGGGGAGGACATCAATGGGGACCATAGAGATAGTCAGGTCTTCTTGGTCTTCTTTTTCTCACATCAGTTCATCCAGTTGATCAGATCTACTGACAACGTGCTCTTAGCTGGACTTTGAGTCTAGACATCTGCATCCATCCAGTTTTCTCCAGCAGTGACGCCATCACTGTTGTTGGATTGCATGGTGACTCTGTGGCCCATGGCCACTGTTTAGGCTCTTCTAAGGTCGGGTGAAAAACCAGCAACTCTTTCTCAAAAGGAGAATAATTATCTGTAGAGTTGTTAAGAAGTCTTCACAAAGCACTGGTTTAGGAGGAAAAGTTAGAGCTTTCGGGGATATCTGTGAACACGAATGTGGCTGGTCACCCAAAGGGTGGCTAAAATGGAGAGCTCAGTGGAAAGGCTGTGGGCATCTGTGGTTTCTGTGAAGCTGCCACCCAGTGCCCGCTGGGCCCCTGGTCACCAGTGGCCAGAAGCTGGGAAAAAGGGGCAATGAAGATGAGCATGAGGACGGGCAGAAGCCAGCCCAGTGCCCTGAGACTGCCTGTTTCATCTCATTGTGAAAACTTTGGATGACTTGCTTCACTGTTGCCTCCAAATCTTGCACAAATTCCTGTTTTTTGTTTTGCTTTGTTTTTTGGTTTGTTTGTTTTTTTAACTCTAGCCATGGACCGTAGTAAGAAAGAGATTCTGGGAACTGTGATAATCAGCAAAACAAAATTAATGCCTGAACATCAGCTCAACTTTTAAAATTGTAACACCCCTCCAGTCACAACTGTTGGTTACGGCACACCAAAAACGTGGATATGTACTGCGGACAGCGTTCTTTTAAAATTCCCATTATGTTTCTTTGTCGATGAAAAGTTTTTGAGAATTGTATTTTTATCTTACAAACATGTGGCAACTTTTACATTTTTGTTCTGAAATCCTAACTTCAATTATGCTGTGATCAAAGACTGTGGGTTCCTGTGATACCTCTTTGAAATCCTTCGCAAGGAACGTAATTTTTATAAATGTTCCACATGGACTTGAGAAGCATCTCATTCTGGCTGATGGATGGATGTGCAATTCTGCCTTTGCCAGTTAGGCCAGGCTTACTGATTATGATGTTTGAATCTTTTACATCTTTTTTGTTTGTTTTTATTGTTGTTATATTTGTTTGGCCTTATCAATAGCAAGATAGAGGGGTTGAAATAATCTGTTTCTGGGGGAGTAACTATTCCCTCTGTGTAAAGTTTTGCTTTACCCACTTTGAGGCTATTTTATTGAGTTTATAGATGTTTAAAATTATTGAAATTGCCTATTTATTCCTGTCATGCCTGATAGTAAAGGAGAGTGTGACTGTACATGCAGATAAGAATAAACATTTTTTATCATACATGTATGGGAATATATCTATGTTCACACAGACACCGCTAGTCAAATGTGTATCACCACAAAGCCTGGCTTTGTTTTTCGTGGTGATCACTGTCATTTGTGGTTTGCTTGTGGCACCCTAGTCTGTGTCACTGTACGTGTGAAGACACAGCTTAGGGCACTCAGCTCCTCACTCCAAGTTACACAGCAGGAAGGGTAGTAAAGGCTTGCTGTCTTCTGTCTGCTTTCCGGGGACTTCACTGAAATATCCTTCACAAAAATAGGAAAGCAGTAATTTATGTGACACTGTCCTTTAACCTCTAAATGAAAAATAACCTGAACAGAAACAAAAACAAAAAAGTGAATGTGGAAAGGAATGAAAATACAGAGAAGCTGCTGCCAGCTGGGAAAGTATTTAAGAAACAACGTGGTCACATATTAAGTCAAAGTGGAGGGTATCTGATGGGCCCCTCAAGTTGAAACACACGGAAATGAAAGGCTGGGCGTCTGGGGAGAGCAGTAGAAACCATTATCATCACAGTGGATGGTACCAGGGAAAAATCTCCTTTTTATTTTAAGGCATTTCGGTACATTTCATTTACTATGCATTATATGGTAATTTTTTTAAAGGTACTATAGTATATTTTAGTGATAGTAAACGCACATTTATACATTTGACACTATTGGGAAGGGTTGGGATACCTAAAAATAGTTCATTTAGATTGACGATGTTTTTAATGAATTAGTTTGCTTCTTGTTTGTTTTATACTCTGAAGTTTGAAAACTCCACTCAATCAGAAGAACGTAGCCCTGAGGGTGCCTTCCTGGCGTCTGCCGGGAACCATCTAGGGGGTTGGGGGTGAGAGCCGGGTGACTGCAGATCTGAGGGCATCTGCTTCCTTAGCCTTGAGAAAACGCGTGATGGAAACACTGATCCCAGGAGCCACGTTCTCAAATGAATGCTCGTCTGTGTTTTTCTTGACACTCTTAAAAGGTTCTATTTTGTGGAGAAGCCTGTATTAAAACTCCTCCAGAATTAGAGTTCAGAAGGCAGATGCAGAATAAACTGATGTCTGTTCTCTTTCTTGAAGCATCCCTGTTTTGCTGTGGGCCTGAGGTTTATAAAGCTTGGGGCCACCAGCCTCGTGAGCAGCAGCTGACTCTGGTGAGCTGCTGGCCCTCTGGGACTCTGGCTCACTCCCTGCAGCTGGGGGTCCTGCTGGAAGCTGACCATCCTCCTCTGGTGTACAGAACCTACCTGGTAGCCACCCAGGATGTTGTTATGACGTCAGAGGTCCCTCCCTGTGTTCAAAATTATAGCCTGCAACTGCATTGTCAGAAAGATGTGCATGATATTGGACCCTAAAACTGTGGGTTTTGTTGTTCTTGTTCTCATTTTAAAAGAAATTTAAAACTTTTTTTGTGGGCTCCTAAGAGGATTGTGGGACACAGAGGCTGTGTTTACGTTGGGTAAGAGAGAAGTCACCCTGCAGTCCTGAAAAGTCACTTCTCGGTGATCTCATGAGAGAGACAGAGAGAGTAGAGAGACTCCAATATCTACAGCGAAAAGCAATACCGAGTCTTAAATCCTGCAGCCTCTGAGACGAGATGAGACCTTGAGTCTTTCCCTTGTTTGCAGACAGTCTTTTTGAAGAAGAGTGCAGGAAAAGCTGCTGTGGGTCTCTCCGTTTGTCCTTGGCCTCCTGGAAAGACAATATCGCGGTTGCTTTTGCTTCTTTGCTTACTGCATTTCACTGTAGGGCCATGCATGTTTTCAGTCTTCTGGGAGAAATAGGAGCTCCTTCCCTGCTGGTATAATGAAAAGAGGAAAACTCATACCAGGAAAACGGCTTTCCTGGTTGGTTATTTACTGGTTAGCTTTCTGTCCTCAACTCACTAAGTTCCTTTCGGGAGGATGAAATCAAATCAGTTTTCATGGCTTCACGTGTGGGGCCATCGTAACCTCGAGTCCAGTGGCCTCTGATGACAAGAGGCCATCGCTTCCCATGTGCACATTTCTTTGTGGTGACCCAGGGCCAGGGAGTGAATGCAGCCTGGTGGGGACCTAATTCCCTGTTGGAATAATTGTAAACTGTGTCTGAGGGTAACAGTAATAATGTGGGCACTTAATAAAGGATACAAATAGCAATGGAGGGAGAGAAGAAGAACATCTCATTCTATCCTCTTGTTTTCTGCCAGTTCTGGAAACACATGTTCCGAAGCCACAGCCAGTGGCTCCACTGGCTTCAGCTGGCTGTCTGGTGCGTGGCCACAAACCCCGCAGGCGTCCCCAGGCTGAGGCCTGGTGAGCTCTCCAGCCGGGCCGTCCTCGGCAGCCCTTCTCTGGGCCTCAGTTTCCCCAGCTATACATTGGTGCTAACACTAGTATCCCTGGCCCCAGCCCGCAGGTTGTGGTAGAAATTAAAGAGGTTCGTATATAAGTCTGATTAGCACAAAAACGGTGCTGTCAGCAATTACTACTCTTGCACACATACAGGGGATGCCACAAATAGTATACACATTTCACGAAAGGAAAAAAAAAACTATTAAAATTACTGAAAGTGTAGTTCTCAATACATGCTGATCACAAAAGAATATAAGCTACACTGAGCATCTCTTATAATTGCAGAAGTCAAAGTGACTTGAAGATTACAACTTTAATACAGTTTTTTTTTCCTTTCATAAAACGTGAATACCTTTTTTTTTGGCACTCTTGGTATAATTTTGACAGATAAAAGGAAACGAAGCCCATTGGGGGAGGCCTGGATTCCGGTTCTTTCCCCTCTTTGGTAGCCCAGACTCTGAGCGGGTTTTTGGCCCGCCTCTCCCTGTGGTTCGATTCCTGGCATTTGGGTGGCTCCACCTCCAGGGGAAGTGAGAGGTGCAGATTGGGTGGAATGAACCCTGTGCCCACCCACCCAGGGACCCCAGGGTCTAGGGTTTAAAAGATGCCCACTTTGTAGGTCCTAGATTTTACTGATACCTTTAATATTCTAAACCCCCAGTGGAAGCTTTTGTGCTCCCAGCCATGTGGCTGTTTTATTGAAATGCCTATGGATGTGTCAGTACTGCACACACTTGGGTGAGGATTAAAGACCTCAAGCTGTGTTTCGTCCTGTAGTAGAAGCTGCACATATGAGATTCCAGCCTCCTGTTTGTAGACACTAAAGTCTAAATCTGTGTTTGTGCAGTCAAAGGAGCTGTGTATCTATTATATGGTGATACAATTATATGGAGTTGAAATAGTGTGCTTTTCTTTTGTGGCAAGAAAGAGATAAATATAAAATGAGTATTTTTGTGCCAAAATAAATTTTAAAAAATGCATTAGTAAGAGGCCAATAATAAATGCCCATTTTCTTTTTGCTGTGGGAGCCCTGAGGTAGGACTCACCTCACTCTTCTGAGTATTTCTTGCTCTGTCCCCTTCCATGTCCAGCACCTTGTGACCCTTGTCTATTAACCTATAATCTTCTTAAAATATTAATTACCATGCATTAAAATAAAAGCCATCACTTTAAAGACTGAGATAATTAAATTTAAAAAAAAAAAGCAGAACATTTCAAATCCATGTAGAAGACTTGATTTCCAAGGCCAGGCTGTGTGTGGTCCTCTGGGCCAGGCAGGGAAGCTGGGGGTCTGAGCCTTTCCTCTTGCACCTCTTTTCTCGTATTCACTTCTGAATAAAATCTATTTCTCCATTTATCAAGGAAATTGTAAATTTGATACGATAGCTGTTTTTCCTAATTTTAAATACCCAATATTAGGTTTTCTATTTAGAAAAAAATGTTCATTAGATATGCACCTTGAATTTTTAAAAGTTCAAACTGTTCTACAATCATTTTTAAATCCAATATATTTTGGCATTGACTAATGGTGATTGTGTTTTAAGATCATAAGTCATTTCTATCACTGTGTCTCTGAATTGTTAACTTTTCAATATGTTTCTTTTCCTCTTCTTCAGGACGTTGAAGACCACGTGGCGTTTTTAATAACAGTTCCAACGGCCCTGGCGATTTTCTTTGCGATATTTATCCTGGTCTGCATTGAGTCCGTCTTCAAGAAGCTGCTACGCCTCTTCTCTTTGGTGATATGGATCTGCCTGGTCGCCATGGCCTACTTGTTCATGTGCTTTGGGGACACTGTCTCTCCCTGGGACCAGGTAAGCTGTTATGTTAAATTATTTTATTTTTTTATATTTCTTTTATGTGACTTGATTAGTTCTGTAAATACCTTGGCCCTAAATTGTAAAGAGATGACCTATAACTTGGAATAAAGTCTTTAAAAATTTATGTCTTTTTTAAAATTTATTTATGTATTTTTTAAATTAAATGATAGCTGTGTACATTCATGCAATCATGGGGTAAAGTGTGGTGTTTTCATATACAGTTTGAAATATTTTCATCAAACTGATTAACATAGCCTTCATGTCATTTTCTTTTTAATTGAAAAATAATATTTACATGTATTTGTGCAGTACTATGTGTGTAAATGTGCGTATGTATATATGTATGTGCATGTGTATTTGTGTATGTCTGTACACATATGTCTGCTTAGTAGAAGATTAAATCAAGCTTATTAACATATCCAGAGCTTCACCTGTGAATTTATTTTGGGAAATGAGAAGGTTTAACATCTATTCTTTTAGTAATTTTGAAACTTGCAATATATGATTATTAAATGCGGTCAGCATGTTATGCATTAGATCACTAAATCTTATTTTTTCTGTCTAAGTGAAAGTAAAATGGACCAGACGAAGAGAACAACATTTTTTGAAATAGCGTCTTCACCTCATGGTAATCCACACCCATTCTGCTAATTCATGCTGTCACAGCCCGGGCCCATGTTGCCCCTGGTTTGGGAGCTGACTTGGCTGATGTCTTACACCACAGTTCTGGCAACTCAGTCCTCCTGTTCCCTGAGCGCCCCATTTAGGTTCCTTGTACCCTTGATTCTCTGTGGGATCAAGCCTTAACTTGTTCCTCCAACTCTCCAAGTCTGGTTCTTGACCTTAAATTCTCTACGACTGGGGTCATCCTCTTTACACACCGACTTCTGTAACACCGTTTTCTCTCCCCATGACCAGATCCTATCAAAAGGATTGCTCACGCACCTGTTGGGAAAACCACATTCATTCGTTTTGTCCCTGGTCAGGCTGTTCACTCAGCAGGTGTCTGTGTCTGGGTGGACTCGCACCTTTAGGTCAGTGTAGCCTGACTAACGGTTTTCCCACAGTGCTCCTGCCATGTGTGGCTCTTGCCAGTGTATCAACCTGGTGGCTTGATTAAATGGTGCGTTGTCCAGGGGATGGGTCCGGGCAAAGATAGGGATATATACGCTATTACCTTAGTGCTTGTCATCAAAGCCCTGGAGCTTAGCAGTCTTCCAGGGCAATAGTGAATTAAGCAGCTGAGAGGACCATCACAGTGTTGGTGGGGACCTCAGGCGGCAGGAGAGGAAGTGGATCCAGAGGGAGGTGGGGACAACTTAGCACTATTGAGCAGACAGGGTGCAGATGGCATGGATAAGACGGCACTGATGCCATGGTGAGGAACGGAATGGTACTGGTGTGCCACGTCTGGAAAAAGCCCAAGATGAGATTTCCAGCAGGCTTTGTTAGCAGGTAGTCACATGACCTTCACAGAGCCATCGTCCTCTTCCAGCTTCACTTTGACTCTGAGGTGATGCCTGGGGGACACAAGAATTGATGAGGGGCTCCATCTTTCGCTCCCCTACTCAGCCCCCTCAGAGGGCTGGGCACAAGTCACTGACCCAGCTGTGGCCAGCCCTTCCCTCCCACCCACCCATTTTCTTCATGCCCTGAGCTCTGTCTCCCTGCACACTCCCCCTGCAGTGCCCTCTGCCTGCTCTCCCTGCATGCTGGCACCCAGGTCTCTGTCTCCCTGCACACACCACCTGCAGTGCCCACTGTCTGCTCTTAAATTATATTGAGTTTCTGATTTTTTGCTTTGAAAGATATTTAGGGCCTAAGAGTGAATAAAAAGATATTTTTAAAAAATCTAGAACTTTGCTCTCTTTTTGTATTGAGTCCTCCATGGAATGACATGACATGTCTCCCCAATAATCCTGGCTCTCTTTTATGTCCTTCAAAGAATTTTTTTTCCACAAAATCAGTAGTGATTTTCCTTAGACCCAGTCTTAAGTGCATGAAATTTTGTTGTTTTCTAAACAGAATTTTTTAATATATCTTTTCTAATGGGTGGATGTTGCATAAGAATTTTTCTATTTTCATGTTGCTCTTACTGTGCCATCGTGGCGGGCTCTCATGAGTTTATCTGGGAGGCTCAGTGCATTTGTATGGATAGTGTGGTCATCTGCAGAGTTAGAACTTTATTTGCCCTGTCCCATGGCTAAGGTGTATTGTTAACTGTGTTAGCCAGGACTTCTGCAGAGGTCCCAGCAGAGACTGTGCAGTGTCATATGCACACATATTTAACTTGGAGCCTAAGATTCCACTGGCAATAGAGTGTTTGCTTTATCACTATAATCATATTTAATGGAACCAGTAAGTCAGGATAGGGTCCTCCCATGTGTGTGGAATGTCCTTTTCCCTAGGTTGGATGTCCTTAAAATAGCCTTCCCCAGACCTCCGAGGCCTCCTCAGTGGGTGACACACCCTGCTTGAGTTTCCATAGCCCCTCAGTTGATCATAGCACTTCATGTCATAGCACTCACCTCCTCTTGATTTACCAACTGTCTTCCTGCTGGGAGGTGGACTTCCACTGGGGCTGTGAGTGCCTCTTCCGTGTCCTGGCCTGGCACTGGCAGCTCTGACTTTGATGTGTCCATGAGTGGCGGCTGCAGTGTTTCACCTCTGGGCTTCTTGGTGTTCATCTCTTTCTGTTTTTGCCTTTTTGTGGTTTTATGCTGCGCTTTTTGGTTTTATTGATGCTATCCACATGCTTTGACACGTCTCTTGAAGGATCTTAAATGTGCTGATTTCATCGTCATTTTGCTTCCATTTCTCGAGACCGATGTCTTTTTGTATTGAGTTTGTTGGCCAACTTTCTTCATGTTAATTCTCCCTGTGTACCTTGACACTTTTGTTTTCAAGCTGGTCTTGAATGGGAATTGTTTTTGACCTCTGCCCTCACACGTATGTCCAACCATCCTTTGGTGTCTTTCCCATACCCCTGAGTATGTGGAGACTCAGCCTGGTGGCCCTGTCGACTGTGCAGCTTAGGTGACCAGCCCAGCCTGTGGCCTGAGTGTGCTCCTGGGAGGAGCACAGCTGTGTCTGCTTGTTCCTCCCACCCCAGGCATAATGCTCGGGAAAGGTCACAGCCAGGCTCAGAGGTCAAAGCTATTGGGGGGCCACTGTTCCAGACCTGGGAGCTTTGGCAGGGTGCCACCTCATGCAATGGGTCTGCTCCCTCCCTTGCTAGAGAGGGACACGGTGAGCTCTGTCCCTCTGCTGGATTTTGAAAATGCCCAACACTCCTAGATTCCTTGTCCATTCAATGGGAATAGTAATTTTAAAGGAAATTATCATGTCATGTTGAGCAAATATCTATCATTGGTGTCATTTAGTGTAGGTGCCATGTTCATTAGACCCCTCTAGATGGTCATGTAATGGTCATCTAGAAATGTTACCACCGTTCATTCACTGTGCTTAAGAAAGTGGGCCGCTGGTGATGTCCTTTAGAACAGAGCAGCTCCCACCTGAAGATGGGTTAATGTATCCCCAGCTGAGATGGGTAAATAAATGAACAGGATGGTCATGAAGTGGCGCCGGCTGTGCTGTGAGAGGGAACTGTCCACACGAGGCCACCCTCACTGCTGAAATCAGTGGAAGGTTCAGAGTTCCCAAGACTTACCCCTGAGGTTGGATAATTTCCTGTAAGTACTCAGAGGACTCATGAAAGCTGTTATAACTGGGATTGTGGGTCGTTCTGTGGAAGGAAACAGGTGAACATCAGCCCAGGAAAAGTAGCCAGGGTGGAGCTCCTGCTGTCCTTTCTTTGTGGAGTCCCCATCTGCTGTCCCACAAGGACATATGAGAATGACCACGGAGAACTGCCTCCTACAGCAGTCCAGCTGCACCTTCCATGTCCAGACTTTCTGCTGGACTCGATCACATCCGGCCTGCATGGCTGACCTAGTCCCCAGCCTTCTGGAGGGGCGGTTGACAGTTTCAGGCTCCAGGCCCACTGACGCTGCACTGACAGCTCCCATCGTAAATCTATGTAGACTGGTGGTGATTACGTCTTTGTTCTGGGAGGATTTTCCAAAGTGAGAACACCCCTCGGAGGGTGGCGGGCAAGGGGAGTGTTCTGGGCAGGGTCAGTGGCCTGCAGGGGCTGTTGCTCTCACAGGAGTGAACAGAGCCCACCAGGCTGGCCCAGTGCAGATCAGCAAACTGAGCGTTTGCATCTGAGTCCAGGTTCCTGCATTTCCCTCATGCTAAGAGCTCACTGAACAAAGCTGAATAAGAACTCCCATTCCCGACAGCCGAGTTTCACGCTCGGCAGGAGGACCACGTGGAAGCTATTCCATGGACTTGTTGAATTACCACCAATTCAAAAGGCTAACATTCTGCTCCAGGAAGAAGAGACTTTCTTTGTCCTATGACCTAAAAGGATGTCAGACCTCGCTCATGTGCAAGTGTGTGTTTTCTTAGTAAAATAGGACAACACTGTGCAGACGTCTTCTGTAAAAAATTGAAAATGGGTGGAAATGAAGGAAAATAAAATGTTTCTCATAACCTTTGACATGGTACAGAATCTGTTTGTGTCTCCTGTGGCAGCATCACCTGGAACGCTACCAGAGCATGGATTTACCTCTGGGAGAACCGAGGTGCATGTGAATATGAGCAGTAGGGACCAGAGGCCTGTCCTCAGGTACCCGGGAGACCCTCTCTGTGAGCTCTGTGCACCGGGGTGACTTCTCAGGGGGATGTTTTGAACTTAACATGAAGAGGCATACAGCTAGGAAAAATTCAAAAGAAGTTAAAAATTATTTCAGTTAACAATCAAGATGAAAGGTGTTTTATGTTTTTTTTGTGCAAAGCATATACTGATGAGACCTGTGACCTGGCCTGGGCCCCACAGTGTGCTCCTGGGGAGACCCCACCCCCTTCTGGCTGTGTAAGCTGAGGCGCGTTACTGAAGTCTCCCAGACGTTCCACTGTTCTTGCCCAGCCAGTGTTATGAAAATCACTGTGGCTGTGCATGGAGCTGAGGAGTTACCAGAGCCTGAATCCACGTGGACCTTCCCAGACCTGGTCTTGCTGGAATAGAATTCTTTTGTTGATTGAGGAACAGTCTCTCTGACCTTCATCATTCTCTCTCATGTACTTTTCTGAAGAGGAGCAGAGGCCCCGGTGCTAAAGATTAGAGTCCTAATTGAGTGGTTATCAGGCCATCAAACAGGTGTTGCCATTCTTCCTTCTGTTCTTCATTCTGCCCTCAAGGCCCAGGTGCCTTTTGAAGACTCTGTGGCCTTGTTGCTGTTTTGTTTCCTTGTCACACCACAGATACTTGTGGAAGCGAGTGTGCAAATACTGTGTCTGTCCACTCGCCTCTACTCCCGTGGAGTATAGAAAACACCTCCGAGGTCCTCCGTGCACCAAGCACTACACAATTACCCTGAACACCTGACATATTTCTACTGCACAGCCCTGAGAGGTGGTTATTATTAATTGCATTTTGCTGATGGGAAAACTGAAACCCAGGGAAGTCGAGTAACTTCCCAATAGTCACACAGCTGGGAAGAGAAGCAGAATTCGACCTCTATTCTGACATCATCTCCCGTGATCTTACCATTGTTGGTGACTGGGTGTTCTCTCCTGTCATGCCTTGGCAAATGGCAGGTTATTGTGTGATGCTGGTGTGGTTGTGGAGAAAAGGGAACACTTCTGCACTGCTGGTGGGATTGCAAACTAATACATTCCTTTTGGAGAACACTTAAAGAACAAAAATAGACCTACTATCTGATCCTATAATTCCTCTACTATGTATATATCCAGAAGACCAAAAATCACACTACAATAAAGATATTTGTATCAGAATGTTCATTGCAGCCCAATTCATAATTGCTAGGTCATGGAAGAAGCCCAAGTGCCCATTGACCCACGAATGGATCAACAAATTGTGGTATATGTATACCATGGAATACCATGCAGCCCTAAAGAAAGATGGAGACTTTACCTCCTTCATGTTTACATGGATGGAGCTGGAAAGTATTCTTCTTAGCAAAGTATCTCAAGAATAGAAGAAAAAGTATCCAATGTACTCAGCCCTACTGTGAAACTAATTTATAGCTTTCATAGGAAAGCTATAACCCAATTTTAGCCCAAGAATATGGGGAAAGGGGAGAGGGAGGGGAGGGAAGTGGGGAGGGTGGGTGGAGGGAGGGTGATTGGTGGTATTACGCCTATGGTTTATCTTATAAGGGTACATATGAGTCTTTCTAAAAGTAGAATATAAATGTCTTAACACAATAAGTAAGAAAATGACATAAAGGCTATGTTAACCAGTTGGATGAAAGTATTTCAAATTATATATAGCAACAGCACTCTGTACCCCATGATAGCATTAATGTACAAAGATATGATTTAATAAAAAAAAAAAATATATATATATATAAAGTAAAAAAAAAAAGGAATCTGGATTGTTCTATCTGAACCACTTTTGGGTTATATGTTATTTGGAGACCTTCATAGGGAGGAAGCTGTTTCTTTACATGCTAAAAGTTTGGTACTATTGCTATTTTGAATTGCCAGCTGATATTCTTGTTTAGAAGTATTTTCCCTTCTCAGATGAATCAGTAAGAGAAATTGAACTTACCTGGTCAAAGGAACAAGAGATTGCTACAGGTCTGAAAATGAGTTTTTGAACTCATCCTAGAAACAGTGCTATGTACCTCATTGGTCACCTTCAAAGTACACCCTTTGGGAAGCTATGTGCCAATACCAGTGCCTAGTGCATCCTTCAGAGCAATTTTAGAACTCTTTATCTGGAACTCAGAGCTGTGTATCATCCTTGATGTCCTGAACGTCATCAAAATACCTTCCTTTCAATATTTCCTTTATCTTCCAGTAGAGAAAAAAAGTCATTGGGGACCAGACCAGGAGAGTAGAGAGGGAGTAGGGAGGGTGTTACAATATAGTTATTGTTTAATGGCAAAAGCACCCTTACAGAGTGCCGTGTGAACTGGTGCATTGTAGTGATGCAAGAGCCATGAGTTGTTGGCCAAGATTCTCAGTTAATATTTTTCTGTTCCTCTCCTGATGTTTACTTGGTCTGCTGTGATTCTCACAGCCATCTGATGATTTTCACACCCAATTTGATGAATTTTTGGAATGTTTCCATCAGTTCTGCTCATTCCATGGCTTCCTTGGCCTCTCAGAGAAACATTTAATCTACTTGTACCCTGCTGTTTTCTTCATGACATTGTCCTTATAAACTTGCACTAACATGTCCCTGATTTCACTTCCACTCTTTCCAAGTTCAACGAGATATTTATGAATGCTTGTTCATTGCTCTAATTCAAGCTCTGACATTCTCACCATGGCACACAAAAGCATGCCACAACAATAATATACACCACTCAGCAAGACACTGCCACATATCAACAGGAACCCAACTGTGAGGCACTGTTGTACCAAGGTTATGAGACTGTACCAATGTGTTTGTATAGTGCTGCCAACATAGGCACATGGTGGCAAGTTCACCAGTTCACCATGATTGATTGTCAGGCATTATTGTTTGGGAAATGACTGTTGCTTTTGTACTAAAACTGAAATTCCATTTTCATCTTCTATGAAGATTCCATATAATATCATCTCTTTGTGCTGGTTTCTCCTCTTGGGTCTGTCTTGCTTGCTGTATTCACATTCTTCTCTTTGGGAAAATCCCATCAATCACAGAGGACACTGGAAGGCGCCCACCTGGTGCTGGACACTGGAAAGAGCTTACCAGGTGCTGGCTCTGGGCTCAGTGCAACCAGCCCCTGCCCCCTGTGTGGTGCCTGCTGTGGTGCCATCTGCTCCCTCACTAGGAGCCTGCATGGTGTTTCTCACTGCCCCAGGAACCCTGGCCCTGGGTGTGAAGCTGTCAGGGAATCTGAAAGCATTTCTAGGGGAAGTCAGCATGATGGCTAAAAAGAGACATGTGACTGTTGTATGGAATTTGTACTTTTCCTGAAAGAGCTGGAATTTTATGAACAAAAGAAAATGTTCTCTGGGCTTCACAGACATCTCTTCTTGACTCACTTGAGATGGAGACAGTTTTGATGGTGGCTGTCGTAAGGCTTCCTGCCTCCTGTCCCTCGGGGTGGTTGTAGAATACCAGCTACTTTAGCACTGAATCTTGGGTGCTGTTGTTCTGTCTCATGAAATGTACTTTAGAAAACTGGTGACTAATACGACATCAGGTTAGGGCTGTGTGCGCCCCTGCGGGTGTGCAGGGGAGCTGCCGGAAGGAAAAAGCGTGAGTTCTAAACTACAGGCTAGAGCAGCAAGTTCTTGGGGGAAAAAATAAATCCAGAGTTTAAATGATTTCCTATTAAAGGTTGCTAGGCAACGCTTCACTAAACTTCTTCAGTATTCTGTATCTCGATTTTTTTTTTTTGTAGCAGCCACTAATATTATCCTCACTCAACTCATAAAGGAAGGAGTAAAGTACACACCCCCAAATCCAGTCAAGACGTTTGCATGGAGGAGATATACAGTGAGCTCGTAATTCATGATGAGTAGATACTGGGAAGATAGCTGAGTGCTTAATTCACTACTGTGATTTCTTTCCTTCCATCCTATATGTGAAGGGCTTTGTTAATATGTATTTCTCTTTCAAGGTGATATTTTCTTATTCATGGACTAGAGTTAGGTATTGACAGATCCTACAGTTTTGATTTAACTTGTCATTTGTCTTTTCAGCTGTCCTCCCCTACCTCTGAGCATCTTGCTTGGAAGCTCTTGGCCCCAACCTGACCCATAGATAAGCCTGTGCACCTAGAGGGGGGGAAGGGGCAGCAACGGCCTTGGAGAAGGTGAAGGACGGATGAGGGTCCCTCCCACCTACAGCATGTCTGTGTCATACTTTCCACTGTTGGCCAGACAGTCTACCTTCTATCTGTTTTTGTCTAAATATTTGTGCCTCTGAATAGGGATTTTAGCCAGAATAAAACATTTCCCTAAGATTATAGATGAACATGATGTTCCTATCATTTACAGTTTAGAACTTTTTGGCGTTGTCTGTAACCATTTGTGTAGCTGTAACAAAATGCCACAGACTGGGTAATCTATAAACAATACATGTTTATTTCTCAAGTTTCTGGAAGTTGGGAAGGCCAAGGTCAAAGTGCTGGCAGGTTTGGTGTCTGGTGAGGGCATCTTTCTGTTCCCAATATAGAACAGCTTTGCTGCATCCGTGGGGCAGAGGGTGGAGGAGCCAAAGGGGGACAAAAGCTGTGTCCTCCCCTGGCAGAGGGGATGAGAAGACAGGCAGGCCTCCTGAGACTCTTTTATAAGGATACTAACCTTGTCTGTGCAGGTGGAGTCCTTTGGGCCTAAGCACATCCTAAAAGCCTCTCCTCTTAATGCTTTTGCCCTGGGAGTTAAGTTTCAATTTGATTTTGGAGGGGATGGGAACTCTCAAATCCTAGCAGCCTTGTGAGTTTGTAGTCCTTTCTGGATCTGAACCTCACCATCACACGCACAGAGACTTGGCATTTCTCTCTGCCCTTAGAACGTGCCCAGATTTCTGTCAGGGGACCCTGAGCCACCGGCACCTGCTGCCTGCCTCTGTGATGGCTTTGAAGTTAAAGAGTGTGGCCCCATCACAGAGAAGAAGATGGGAACTCCACAGGAGCACAGCGTAGGGGACCAGAGCCCCGGCAAGCACCGAGAGTCAGGGGTAGAGTGAGGAACTGCGGTGGCTCACCACTGCGTCCTGTCCTGGGGCTGTCCAGAAAAAGAGCCACGAGGTGGCCAGCTTAGAACGACAGAAATCTTTCATACTCTGGAGGCCAGAAGTTTGAAATCAAGGCGCAGGGCTGTGCTCCTTCTGAAATCAGGAGAGATTCCCTTCTTTCCTCTTGCTAACTTTTGTGGTTTGCTGACGTCCTTGGGACCCTTGCACCTGTATTGCTGCAGTCTCTGTCTCCAACATCCTGTGTGTCTCTGTCTTCATGTGACCATCTTCTTTTAAGGACACCAGTCACATTGGATAGTGGTCCCCATCACTGCAATTTCATCTAACTAATTACATCTCCAACAGCCATCTTTCCAAATAAGGCTGCATTCTGATGTCCTGGGAGGTAGGGCTTCAATATATTTTTTCAGCAGGGTGAGTTGGGTGGGGGTCACAATTCTATCAGTAACAAGTTCCAAAGGAGCAACTGACATGATACAAGTTGTGGGAATCTTATTTCTACTTTTTCACTTACTTGGGAATGTTCAAAGGTCCCTGGACCTAAAACTCACATGGAGACCTACCTGGTCTATGTGCAGAGTCTGGCTACTCTCTGTGATACGGTCCCAGTGCAAAGTGAGCCCCGTTCAAAATTGATTCAGCATTTCAAAGGAGTGACAACAGCACATTCACCTGAAGTAATCAGTGAATGAAAAAGTGAAGAAATATATTAATAAAAGAAAAATATTGGCTCTCTTATGAAAAAAAGATTCTTCATGTGGCATAAAAATACTAGTAGTTTAAAATTGATAAGCTCTTTATAACATTGTAGACAGAAATCCTTTCATCATATCAGTATAGGGAAGAGTTTCTTAAGCATGCATGGCAATAGAACTTTATAAAATTAAGGAAAAAGGGAAAAGGACAAAGTATACAAGGAAAGACCCATCGTAACCACCCCAGTGAGTTCTGTTTCTCTGTAGCTGCTCACAGTCCTACAGGCCTGCGGGAGGCCTGGGGATGTTACATCTGCAATGTCTACTGTGGGAGAGGAGAGAAAAGAGTAGCACACATCAGCTGGGGACTGCGAAAGGCAATTCCAGTATTTTAATTCAATGAAATACTAAGAGTCCAATCAATAGAGTACATGTACATATACAGACATGAGGGACATGAGGCAGGAAGCCTTACGACAGCCACCATCAAAACTGTCTCCATCTCAAGTGAGTCAAGAAGAGATGCCTGTGTCCTTGTTTTTAAAGTACGGGGTACAGTGTAACTGCAAGGACACGTGGGTGCTGCACGCATGGAGACTTGGACTCCGCATACTGCACAGCCTTCCACGTCACCACTGTCTTACAGACAGCTTCGAAGGAGGTGAACTATAGAGTCTTCATAGAAAATGGATACTTTTCATCTTATCAAAAATTCAAAGCCACCCAGGCCGAGCGGGGGAGCTCAAAGACTCTCTATGCTCTAACTAAGTCTGTGAGCACAAACTTCAGTACTGTCATAAGCTGACTCAGAAAGCCACCTTTGTGGTTGGGAGCACATCTGCCTGCTGGCTTCTGGTGTGGTGTCTTTAGCCCTCATACAGAGCTTGTGAGCTCAGAGAGGAGCAGAGAGAGACCCCCGGCCATGCGAGATAGACGTGGGGTCTTACAGAGCACATCTCTGTGTGGTGCTTGTGAAGAGCCCTTCAACTCAGCCGAGATTGCCTGTGTTTGTCCTATCGGGGCCGTGTCAGTCCAGAATCTCTTTTCTGGCTTTACTGGGAGAATCTGATGGTGAACTTTCGTCCAGAATGCCATGTTTTGATTGCTGTGAAGAGAATGTTCCTCTCTGCTTCCCAAAATACCTTCTTTCTGGGGTTAGGTTACCTGGAAAACCTATTTAGTTGGGTGGTGTGTTGACAGTCAGATCAGAACAAAGGGCAGTGGGAACTCTCCGTGGGCATTTCATTCAGGTTGGAGCAGAGTCCTGGGAGCATCCCAGGAGTATCCCTTCCCTGTCGTGAGCGGTTCCATTGGGCAGCAGACTTGGACTATGTCACAGGGAAGTTTGCTTGATAACGCTTCTCTCGTATTCTCAGCTGAGTAGATTAAAGACCACCTACATAAGGTGTGGTCCAGACAGGAGAATGAATATTTTCAGAATAATAGCATTTTTTTTCCCTTTCATTTGTGTAAAACCTGTCTTTTGTTCTCAGTGCCTCTTCACTCATGACTTAGCATATCTGCCAGTGTGGAAACCTGTCCTTAAGGTTAACCTAGTCACATAACATAATCAGAATTTCCAGCAGAAACGACCAGCAAGTTCTGGAGTCTGTGGCCAGCAGGGATAGTTCAGGTCATAAGACAGCTCATTTGTAAGGGAAACCCCCCCCCGCCCCCCGTGCATAAAGCTGTTGATTATATGAATATACTTTTCTTAAGCATCTGGAAAGATTTCTTAATTAGTTCCGATCGGAAAATCATGACCCCAGGAGAATGTGTTGACTAGGAAAAGAGCAGCTAAGGTTTCCTTCTCACTTTGCGCCAAACTCTATTTTGAGTGCAGGACACTGTCCACGTGTACCAACAGGAGGGCCGAATGTGGACCTAGCTTACTCATGGCAGTGGGAAGTTTCTGGTCAACGTAATTTAAAAGCAGAGACTTGGACATTTATAACTGTTAGATGTGAACAAATCTCTCAGATTGATGAGTATTTTTTTCCCTAACAGGAAATAAAGTGACTAGGTAATACTTCTGTAGAAAGAAACCACTGTTAAGATTTTTGAAGCCCTGAGCCATCTCAGCATTCTTACCTTGGGTTTTAAGTAGTGTTAGAGAGGAAGGGAAATACAGTCAATTCCCGTTATTTATGGATTCCGTACTCTCTAGAATTTATTCAGAGAATTTTCCTATGGCCTACACTTTATTTTTAGCTCCAAGATGGATTATTGGCATCATTCAGGGACATGCACAGGGTTGGCCTGGAATTTGAGTCACCTGAAATTCACATTCCCAGCGGAAGCTGGACAGGGCCGGGCTTGGCCTCCCACCCAGCTCGCACACCGTGAAGTGGGCCTCTCACAGCCTATTTAATGCCGTGGTGTTTTCCATTCTGTGCCTGTGTTGGTGATTTTTCTGTTTAAAGTGGCCCTAACCATCATGCTGAAGTGCTGTTTAATGTTCCTGTGCTCAAGAGGCTGTGATATGCCGTAGGGAGCGCTCACACATTAGACAAGCCTCACTCAGGCGTGAGTGACAGAGCTGCTGCCTGAGCTCAGTGTCAGCTAATCCGGCTTGCGACACGTGAAACCGGGTGTCTTTGAACAGAAGCACACATAGAACAAGGTGATGCATTGATCTGTTGACGAAATGCTGTGACGAGGCGTGCACGGGAGTCTGACCCTGCACTTCATGAGTTAGTTTTCACAAATGCAGTATTCGTGGGAACTTTGCAGACATAACCACTGTGAGTAATGGGCTGACTGACGCCTCCCGGGGGGAGGGGTGAATGACAACCACACAATCATCTCTGGGCATGAGCTGCTGCGGCCCACCTCACTTTTCTGTGTCTATCTTATCATCTTTTCCATTTCATATCTGCTGTTCTGTAACAATATAGGCCTCGGCTTTGCTTTACTCTAAATAAGATTTTTGTCCCACTCAGTTTGAGCTCCTTGCTGGAATGCAGTGAAATGGAAACCAGTATAAGGGAATGAGCAGAACAGGCCACAGGAGGGAGTAGAGGCTTCCAGCGTGCCCCTGATGAGTGGTCCCTGGATGTCACTGGTGACATCTTCAGTCACACAACAGCTGGTGTGTTCATCTTCACTCTTCAGCGTGGAATTGACCACAGGTGGCGGATGGCGTGGCTGGCCATCCCCAGCTCTTTCCTGGGTTCCCGAGGACAGGCTGTAACAGAGAGCCTGGGGACAGCACACAAGGTGTGCACGGCCTGTTGGAGGACACTGTGTGACGGGGCTGGCTCTGAATCCAGACAAACCCGCTGCCTCTCCCCACGGGGAGGTCCTTTGCTGTCTTGCAGGGCTGTCTTCCCTGGGCTGCGGGGCGTGAGTCACCCCTCACTTCACAGTGGGCCCTTTCTGCCCCTCGAATGGTACTCAAGAAGAGAGAGACCCCCTAAAGCAGTAGTTCTCAACCTTCCTAATGCTGTGGCCCTTTAATACAGCTCCTGTGGGTTGTGACCCATAGATTGAGAACCACTGCCCTGGAGGGCCCACTGAGGTCAGTCACAGCCCTACTTTGCAGGCACCAGCTGTAGGACCAGAGCTGCCCTCCAGCACTGCAGATGCTTGAAAAACTCAGGCTGAGAGTGTGTTAGCACCTGTCAGGGCAGGACTGGCACAAAATACTGAAACTCCTCAGGGGCCCCTGTGTGTCCCAAGGGATTGGCTTAGGGCTGCCCAGTCTCTTCTCAAACCACCACAGAGCTAAGTAAAGGAGGGTGTTGGCTGGGCACACACAGCCCCACGCCTCAGACTCTGCTGAAACACAGTAATGGAACAGAGCGGATATCTGTTGAATCAAGGTGAGGTTTTTGTCATGCATCTCTTTGATATTTACTTAAAAATGAGCCCCCACTTAGAGGTTGCATGGAAATCATTTAGCAAAGACTGTTCTTGATTTTCTTTCACAGGAACTAGATGATTCACTGAAGAAATGCACTTTGTGGCCACAGCTTTTATGATTATGCTCTAAAATGTTTAATTACAGAAGCCTTTCAAGTATTTTTTTTTCCCTTAGCTACTTTGAAAATAATCTTTTCATTTAGCTTTTCATAGTTGAAGCATGCATTTTTCAAGAAGAATTATCATCTAAGCCTATTTCAACCTGGATGTTTTGGGCCCAGTCTTGCACACGCCACTTCACCTGGAGGCAGCAGCCCCACACCTCGTTCTGTCTTGTTTGACCTGCCCTTCCTGAGTGCCCCCAAATATCACCATGGTGGAGTAAGAGAGGAACTATGGCGACAGCTCTATAAATGAGGATTGAAGAGTCCAATGACCCTTCATTATGCAGAGATAGAAGCTGGAGATGTTGTCAAAACCAGAATTTATGATGCAAAAACCCCCCAAACAAACTGCTCAGTAAATAATGGCATGAAACATGTCAGATAAGCCAGAAAAAGAACAGCTTGGCCCAGGGGCTGGGGCAGACAAGGCAGCCCCTAACATCAAGGGTTAGGGAGGCCGGGTCAGGAGCCCACTGATGGGCATTGGAACTGTCCTCAGAGGTGGAAGGTACTGCCGTTTCCAGGTCACAGGTAAGAGGACTGAGTCAAGGCAACTCTGCCTTGACTTCCTAGTCAGGTGTGAGCTTTAGAAATTGAACATGGAGGATATTTCTACCATTGAAGGATGATTCTGCCATTGGAGGATGTGAACTCAGCCAAAATCTCTGATGAGGGTATAGAAGGCAAAACATTTTGAGACAAACTCTGTGAAAAAGGGGATTTCGAATGTCCTCAAAAAAAAAAAAAATGTGATGAAGGGATACAGATTACTTGATTTCCAGAAGTTCCAGCAATACTTGGTCAACTATTCACTGAAACTAATTTGGTAAGACTGGTGCCCAGGGGACAAGGAATGGACTCATGTCACCAAGCCTGGTCACAACCTGTTTTCTGATGGCTGAGATAGATTGGCGCCAGGGGACAAGGGATGGACTCATGTCACCAAGCCTGGCCACAACCTGTTTTCTGACGGCTGAGATCCCTCCACTGTGGAGACCCACCGGTATTGATTAGTGTCTTAAAGTGAAGAGGATCAGTTGAGTGATACTGGATGAAGCATTGATGACAGTTAGAACTTAAACAATTTTTTTAAAAAGACAGTTAATCTGTGAGTTAACAAACATGTTCACACTTGTGCCTGGCTTGTTAAAGGATGACTAGAGCAATGGATTGCTGGAAAAGAACCCGTCAGGGGAAGGAACCGAAAAGGCCTTAGTTTGTCATGTTTGCTGATTGCCAAGATGTAAATACTCTCCCATTGTTGATTTCAGGCTGCCACCAACTCCAAACTTCTTATGTAATTACCATGCTATTCATGCTGTTAGCTTTATGTGTCACCTGGGCTAAGTCATAGTAATTCAAGTGATAACTAATCTAGGTGTTGCTCTGAATGAATTTTATAGATGTGGTTAAATATCTATGATCAGATGACTTCAAAGAGGTAGTTTTTGCTATTCTGAGTAAGTCTTATCCCACCCACTGGAAGCCTTAAAAGCAAAACTGAGGCTTCCCGAGGTTTCCTGGGGGGTATCAGAGACTCTGCCTAACCCCTGCAGCATCCACTCCTGGCTGAGCATTTCCAGCCTGCCAGCCTGCACTGTAAATTTTAGACTTCACAGCCCCCACAATTGCATAAGTTGCTTCCTTAAAATCTCTCTGTTTCTCAGGTATATGTCTTACTGGTGCTATTCCTGTGGTAGCGCCTGGACTGATGTACTGCTATCACACTTAACAAAATTAACACTGTTGTCTTGCTATTATGTAATCCCAGTCTATATTCAGATTGCCCCAGTTGTCTCACAAATGTGAATCAGAGTCCACGTTAGATACATGAATTGCACTGGGTCTTTTCCTGCAGACTATCCTCCCCGTCTCTGCTATGTTTTTAAGTTGTGATGTAGCTCATCTCTGGGCCTTGAAAGGCCTCACATTCTGTGTTGGTTTATTTGCTGCCAACTTGGGTCTTAGCTTATGTCTTTGGTCCAAACATGGTCCATAAACTATAAGTTACTTCCAATGGCTCCATTAGACTCAGGTTCAACTTTTGTTTTTGTGACGGGGAGGGCAACCTCCTGTGCTGGTGGTGGTGTGTGCTCCCTGCAGGGTCCCCTGACGATGTGCAGTGTGTCCATCTGTTCCAGGCTTCCTGGTACTGACATTGTCACCAGAGGGTGACAAACTGCACTGCATTCTTCTTCATCACCCTTTCTTTCATGGTTTCATCTCTTACTCACCCTGGCCTGGGATCATTATTTCCATTTGTTTCCCTAATTTTAACCTTCTTGAAATTACCCTGTAAAAATACTTTGTTAACTTTTTATTTAAAGCGGCCAATTTTTAGAGTAAAGAATCCATGACCTATACCTTATAGTGGGGATCTGTTTTTTTTGGGAGGGGCTTCCTGTTGGGAGTATCATATAAACTCTGGTATTCTTGATCCTGAATATTATCATAAACGCCTTTATATAGTTTAAGGGTCAGTCAATTACAGCCATTATTTTTGATGCTCTATTCATCCCTCTTTTAGCCAGTGGGAGCCCCTCCTGTATCCTAGGACATACCCTGTTAGTCTAAAGAGTCATAGCATCTGTGCCTTCTACATGGAACAAAGTGCCCCAGACACACCTTATACGTCTCCTTTCCTGAAACAGGATTGGGAAGGGTGAGGAAGGAGTGCTTCTGGCTCCTTGCCATTGTTTCCAGGTATTTTCAGCTGATAGAATTGGAAACAATGGATTTTTGAAGTCAGAGAAGCCAGGAGTTTACAGTGACATTTCTTATTTTGTTTGATATGTTTATCTTGATTTATTGACCATTGATTGACAGTGGAGTTATTTTCAGCCTCTCACTATTAGAAATAATGCCACAGCGAATGACTTTGTCCAGATTTGCCAGTGTGTCTTTGAAATTGTCTCCTTGGAAAGCACATTTATGGCAAAGGGTGAGCGCAGTATTGCTTAGATATTGTCAAATTTCTCCCTCTTGGGCTTAGGCCCCTTTCTGTTTCCCAGAATGCCTAAGGTTGCCCATTTTGCTCCCTGCTGACCAAGAGTGTGTTGTCCTACTCTCAGAGAAATGGTGTCCCAAGGTGGACTTCATTTGCATTCCTTCCATCAGGAGGGAGCTTGAGCAGTTTTTCAGGTGTTCGAGGACAGTTTACTTTCTTATTCTCTCCACTGTTTGTTTATCCTTTTGCCTATTTTTGCATTAGGTGGTTTTCTGTTTTTAGGATTTTTTATCAGGATTATTCATTGTTTGCTTTTGATATTTCCCTGGGCTTTTTGACTATTCTTATGATATTTTGCATGTGAAAGTTCTTTTTAAAATTTTCATGAGGTTAAATAAATCAATCTTTAAGTTTGTTTGGAGCCCTGGTTGGGAAGTCCGTTTCCCCCTCCCCTCCGGTTAGGACTGTGCCTTCAGGAGCTCGTTTTTACACTTAGATCACTGATCCTTGTGACGTCCGTCCCAGAGGAAAAGGTGACAGCAGATCCAGTTTCTAAGAAGTGGTTACCACAGGCCCGGTGCTGTTCACGGAAAGGTGGCCTCTGTCCTCCTACCCGAGTCCCCACTTGCATGTGGACCCGTTTTTGACTTTCTTCTTTTCTTCCGTTAGTCTGTATGTGCCAGGACCATTCTGCTTTAATTTTTGAGGTTTTATAATATATTTTAATATCTACTAGGTCTTTTATAATATTGTATATTTTCCAGTTAACTTTCTAACTCTCACTAAAAACATGTCAGTATTTTCATTGGGATCGTGTGGAAATGATAATTAAACCTAAATGGATGGTTTTGCGATCCTATCCAAGAACATGGTGGATGATCCATTTATTTGTAGCTTCATTACTTTTTCCTTCAGGAAGGTCCTAAGTTCCTATATGCCTAGATATGGTGTCCTTGTCATTCATTTGTTATAAACAGGGTATTTTCCTCTCTGTATTTTTCTCATGTTTTTGTTTTAGATAAAGTTTGTGGGTTTTCTTCTGCTAAATTTGCATCCTATTCTCTGACAGCGTTCTTGTATTCTTTGTAAAAGTCCGTCAGTGCACTTTGGAATGTTCGGTCTTATGTGCGAATGCAGATTGTTTTGTGTCTTTCTCTCAATCCCTGTGCCTCTAATCGCGTCTCCTGTCTCACGGTGTCATCTGATACGTCCATTACCGTGTTTAATGGCGGCAGTGACAGTTGGCAACTGTGTAGGTTTTCTCACTCTAGTAGGAATGTCTCCAGTGTCCCACGTTAAGTAAGATCCTGGCATTTGGACTAAAATTTTTATATTTACATAATTACATTCAATGTTAAGTAAGCATCCATCAAGTCCTCTTTTACTGAGTGATTCTAGAAAGAATTATTTTTGAATCTTGTTAAATGCCTTTTCGACATTTTTGGAAATGAATTTCATAGATCTATTAATATAGTCAGTTATATTTAAAGGTTGTGATTGTTCATTGTAGTCTCTAGCATTAAATGGTAACTATATTTGTCTTTTTTTAAAATAATTTTTGTCCTGAATTTTACCATGCCTGGTGTTAGAATTGTAACCCGAGATTGAATTTTATTATTTTGCCTGGTGTTATTTTTTCACATCCTTTTATTTTTCCTTCTTTCTGGGGTATTTCAAGAGCCGTTTATATACAGGGCGTCCCTTAAGTCCACATGCAATGTGCAGTTCACTATGTTAAACTATTTTAAATTGTACACGACTTGTGTCACTCTGGATATCAGAGTTTCTGCTTTGTAGTCTCCAGATCTTTTCCTAATAGCTGAGAAAGGACCATTGCATTTGTTGAGGCATTTGAAACTGTCAGTCAGTTCCACCAAGAATGGGTGCACAGGTGTATCTGTGCACATGTGTACTCAGCATAGACGCACAGTCTTCACATGTGCTGTCCTCTTTGCTGTGTTTTTGTCTTATTTACTTATTTTAAGAAGGGAGATGGTTTCTTTGGTAATTAGAAAAAATATGTATATATACATGTATATAAAATTTTGTTTTTCATAAGTTTTATTAGACTAGTTTTATTATTCTAGTATACAGTACGAATACCATTTTCCTTTTGTTCATAAAGACATTTATGGTAACAAAGGCCAGGTGACTTTTGCTTTTCTTTTTATTTTAAATTATTATGAAGGTACATATGATTAAGTTACATTATTTGCATTTGCAAAGTAAAGTCCAAAGTCTGAGTTTTAGCCGAGTTCTTCATGCAGGAAGTAGTGTGCCATATACCCCTACATTGTACCAAATAGTTGGACACTTACCGATTCCTCTTCTTCCTCCCCACTTCTTATTTAATTGTACCTTTCTGTCACGTGGGAGTGTTGTTGTTAATCTTCTATTTTTAGATTAGTACTGAGTACATGGGGATGCTTGCTTTTCTATTCTTGCCGTACTTTACTTAGGAGAATGTTTTCCAGATGCATCCAGGTAAATACAAAAGATGCAAAGTCTCTATCTTTTTATGACTGAATAGTGTTCCATGGTATACATACACCATAGTTTTTTAATCCATTCATGGGTTGATGAGCACTTGGGTTGTTTTCACATCTTTGCAATTGGGAATTGGGCTGCCATAAACTTTTGAGTGCAAATATCCTTATGGTAAAATGATTTCACTCTTCAGATTAGATGCCTAGTAATGGGGTTATGGGGTCAAATGGGAGGTCTACTTTTAGTTCTTTGAGGATTCTTTATACTTCTTTCTAGAGAAGTTGTACTAGTGTTATAGTTCTTTTAGAATTTGTCTAACAATTTCTGTAGTCTCAACTAGAAGACCTCCCTGCCCCACATGCACAAAACAAAACAAAACAAAAATGGCTGTACTAGTTTGCAAGCTCATCAACAGTACATAAGTGTGCCTCTCTCTCCATATCCAAACCAGCAATTTAATCCCAAACCGAGCAGAAGAAAAGAAATAGCAAAAATTAGATCATAATTACATGAAATAGACAACAAAAGAACTGTTTGGAAGATTAACAAAACAAAAATGTGGTTATTTGAAAAGATAAGTAAAATTTATAAGCCTTTAGCTTGATCAACTAGAAGAAACAAAATGTAAGATCTCTAAAAACTTCAATTATAAACCAAAAAGGAGAAATAACAGTGATACCACAGAGATAAAAAAAAAATCATCACTGAATACTACAAAAAACTCTGGGCCCAGAAACTTGACAATATGGAGGAAATGGACCAATACCTGAAATCATGCTCCCTCCCTAAACTTAACAAAGAAGTAGAACTCTTGAACAGACAAATACCAAGCATCAAAATTTCAACAATAAATAAAAAGCTGTCATCAAAAAAGTAGTTCTGGACCAGATAGTTTTACACCAGAATTCTACCAAGTCTTCAAAGAAAAGCCTGTATCTATCCTGCAGAACCGATTCTGAAATATTCAGAACCTGATACCAAAACCAGGAAAGTACCCATCAGAAAAGGAAAACTGCTGATCAGTATCCTTAATTAATATTAACACAGAAATATTCAATAAAACTCTAGAAGAGTAGGATACAGCTACATGTAAAACTATATTTTTGTCTTGTCATGGCCTTCTGTGAATACTTCTCTGCACCATTCTTTGGTAGCATGACTGTCTTCCTACTCTCAAAAGCAGGACAGGAAGTAACTGTGAATAGTAATCACAGATTATGCTCTTGATGTTAAGGTGCCTCCTTGAATTCCTTGATGATCCTGAGTTTCTGCTGCTTGTTTTGTTAGTTCCAGGTGATGTTCCTTTGTCTTCACTTTTGGAGCACATCATACTTAACGTAGTCCTCTGGTCTGAGTGCTAAAGTTTAACAGACTTGGTGCCTACTCCCAGACCTTATTCCAAAGCTTGCTCTGGGGATCCTTTTAGAAGGAAAGGGAACAAAATATACATCCACACACCCACACAGTCTCTCTTCAGTGGCTCTCTTCCTTGGGCTCCATCACTGCTCATTCAGGCTCTTCATGTTTCTGGCCTGTATGGTTCTCTCTGCTGAGGTTTAACTGCCTATATCCCAGACTGACCATGGCCATTTCTGCCTCTATCCATTAAAGGTATTTATAGTACTTGTAATTCCTGAGAGTAAACCCCTTTTAGGGACTCCTTCACTCCTGAAGATTGGTTCAGGGAAGAAAGGGAAACTGGACCTCAGAGGCTGTATTAGCTCTGTTGCTCTATAGGGTGAGTGCCGCGGTCTTTTATCTTCAGACCGACTTGCAGAATAAGTGAATTTTATTTTTTAGCTTTCTCATTTGTCTGTTTTTCTTGCACCAGGAAATTTCACTCCCACAGGCCTGCAGCTGAGAAGTGAGTGGGGAACCAGCCTGTCCTGCATAATGAAGTTGAGAGGCAGGAGGAGGATCTTCCCATTACAAGAAGGGGTTGGCACAGAAGGGTCTGGAGCCTGCAGACCAGGCGATTCCTAGGTCAAAGGGGAAGGTACTATTACTGTACCAGATCCCAGTGGGATCTCCTGTACTCGCAGTTGGCTCAAGCATGGGGCTAGAGGGAAAACCAATAGGATACTGCCCTGGAGGCCAGTGATCCTTCCCCAGGCTCTGAGAAGGGATTTTAGGAGGAATGGGATCTCTGGGGATGCAGAGGCTGCCCAGGAGGACCTGGAGCTTTCCCCAGAAAGAAGGAGTCAGCTAGAAGGCTTTGCAGAGACCTCCACAGACTCAGGGACCATAGGGAGACCTCTTCAGAGGCTCCTCAGCTTTTCCTGCACAGGCCCCTTCTGAAGGCACCTCTTTTGTGTTCTCTATGAGTACACCTGGAGCTGTGACAACTTTGATACCACGAGATGCTGACATAGGCATGGCTTCTTTCTGCTCTTTGTTTCTCTCAGCTGGAGCTCTGGAGTAGCTTATTTTATTTTTGTTGGTTTTGTTGTTTTTATTTCAAAACATTAATTAAGGAAGTACAAGTGATTTTGCTACACAGATACCTTGTATAAAGCCGACAGCCAGACTTTTGGTGTACTCATCACTATCTTGTTCATGGACCTAGTAGGCAAGTTTTTAATCCCACCCTCTTCCCCTTTCTGGATTTCTCATGTCATTTATATCACTTTGTGCCTGTGTGTTTCCATCATTTAGCTCCCACTTATTTTTTAATTTCTGATTAATATAAGTGTACAAACTTGAACTTTACCTAACTCCACTTATTAGTGAGAACATATGGTGTTTTGTTTTCCCTTCCTGATATGTCACTTATGATAATGGTCTCCAGTTCTATCCAAGTTGCTGCAAGTGACATTATTTTATTCCTTTTTATAGCTGAGTAGCACTCTGTGTTGTGTGTGTATATATGTATATAATCACATTTTCTTTTTTTGAGACAGATCCTCAAGCTATCCCCCTGGGTAGAGTGCCATGCATCACAGCTCATAGCAACCTCCAACTCCTGGTCTCAAGCGAGTCTCCTGCCTCTGCCTCCCAAGTAGCTGAGACCACAGGCACCTGCCACAACGCCTGGCTATTTTTTGGTTGCAACCATTATTGTTGTTTGGCGGCCCGGGCTGGGGATTCGAACCTGCCACCTTAGGTGTACGTGGCTGGTGCCTTAGCCGATTGAGCCACAGGCGCAGAGCCTAATCACATTTTCTTTATCCACTCATGTAGTGATGGGCATTTAGGCTGATTCCACATCTTTGCAATTGTGAATTGTGCTATGATGAACATTCCAGTCAGGTATTTTTTTATAAAATGACTTCATTTCTTTTTTTGGTAGATACCTAGCAGTGGGATTCCTGGATCGAATGATAATTCTACTTTTATTTCTTTGAGGAATCTTCATACTGCTTTCCATAGAGGTTGTACTAATTTGTAGTCCCAAGAAAAGTGCATGAATATTTTTTCTCTCTCTGAATTTACACTGGTGTCTATTGTTTTTTGACTTCTTTATAATGGGCATTCTGATAGCAGTAAGGTGGTATCTCATTGTAGTTTTATTTGCATTTTCCTAATGATTAGTGAAGTTAAGCATTTTTTCCTGTGTTCATTGGGCAGTTTTCTGTCTTCTTTGAAAAACTTCTATTCATGTCTTTTCCCACTTTTTGATGAAGTTGTTTGTATTTTTCTTGCGGATTTGTTGGAGTTCTTTGTAGAATTTAGATATTAGTCCATTGTCAAGTGTATAGTTTGTGAATATTTTCTCCCATTCTGTAGGTTATATATTTATTCACTTTGTTGATTATTTCTTTCATTGTGCAGAAGCAATTTAACTTATTTATTTTTGTTGTTGCTGTGTTCATCTTTGGAGTTTAAGTCATAAATTCATTGATGAAGCTGATATCTAGAAGAGGTTTTTCTATATTTTCTTAGAGAATTTTTATGGCTTCATGCCTTATGTTCAAGGATTCTATCCATTTTGAATTAATTCCATTCTTCTGCACATGGCTATCCAGTTTTCCTAGCACTGTTTACTTGATAGGGTTTCCTTTCCCCAGTGTATGTTGTTTGTTTTGTTGACGATCAGTTGATCATAACTATATGGTTTTATTTCTAGGTTCTTTATTCCATTGTTCTTTGTATCTGTTTTTTATATGAGTATGGTGTTGGTTTTGGTTATTATAACCTTGTAGACAGAAAACCTCCAGGAAATGGATAAATTCTTGGAAAGATACAAGGCTTAATCAGGGAGAAACAGAAATCCTAAAGAGACCAACAATGAGCAGTGAGATTGAAGCAGTAGTAAAAAAAAAAATTCCCAACTGCAAAGAGCCCTGATCCAAATGGATTCACACTCAAATTCTAGGAGACTTCCAAAGACGTCTATCCTACGGAAACTATTCCATAACATCAAGAAGGAAGGGATCCTCCTCGGTTCTTCTATGAAGATGGTATCACCTTGACACCAAAACAAGGAAAAGAGAGAACAACAACAATAAAAAACACTACAGACTCATATCCCTTATGGGCGTAGAGGCAGAAATCCTCCACAAATTGGTAGCAAACTGAATTCAGCAGCACATCAAAAGAAATAAAAGAGACAGGCCTCAAAATTATAAAAGCTACATGTGGAGGTTCTTTTAAATGAAGATTTAAATATTTCTTCGTACCTGTCTCAAAGGTGTTGTCAGGAAAATAAAGATTCAGAAGGGTCTTTGAAGAATGTCCCCCACGAGGCCTGGATGACGTGGTGCTGTCTGCACTCTTCCCTGTGCTCAGGATGCCTAGAGCAAGGAGAGTCTTCTCTGAGTCTTCGTTTGCCAGAGGTTCTGGCTTGTTTTTACCACTGTGCCAGTTTTAGCATAGTAAGCATATTCATAATAATCATATTTAAGCATATTTATTGCTTGTCATCTTCTTCAGTTTGGAAATTCATGAAACAAACTCCCTTTCTTTACCAGGCAACCATATCTTTTGTTTCAAAATGCACCTCTAAAGAGGCTGGAAAAGCCATCTTTCTTCTTAAAATGAGTCCTTCAAAGATGTTTCCAGTGTACTTGGTACCATTTTTAATACTTGGGTAAACAAAAATGCACCTCTATTTTACCTTTTCATCTATACAACCCTGTAAGTATAATGTTAAAAACTAAAAAGAGGCCAGCTCTACATTTAGGCTGTGCTACTGAACATGAATTGCAAGATTGTAAATAAAAATGAAATGGACGATCTGTTTTCTTCTGTGGAGATACATGATAACTGAGTGTAAGAACTGAAAGGTAAAGCTCATTGAATTTCCACTTTGAAAATAGCCAGGTTGATGCATGGGATATCACCTTGTTTACTGTACATTGCTTCCTGCGTTTCCCAGATTGCACGTTTTTTAAAAGTTGAAGGTCCATGGCAACACCGTGTAAGCAAGTCTGTCAGGGCCATTGTTTCCAACAACATGTGCTTACTTCATGTCCCTGTATCATATTTTGGTAATTCATTATTTAAAACTTTTCCACGATTATTATGTCTCTATTGTGGTCAGTGATATTTGATATTATTATTGTGAGTGTTCTGAGTGTTCTTGACTGACTGCTGTTTCCGTTCCTCTTTCTGGGCCTCCCTATTCCCTGAGACCCAGAGATATTGAAAATTAGGCCAATCATTAATTCTACAATGGCCTTTACATGTTCAAGTAAATGGAAGAATTGCAGGTGTCTCATTTTAAATCAAAAGCTAGTGATTAAGCTTAGTGAGCAAAGCATATCAAAAGTTGTGATAAGGGGTGGCGTCTGTGGCTCAGTGAGTAGGGTGCCAGCCCCATATACTGAGGGTGGCGGTTTGAACCTGGCCCTGGCCAAACTGCAGCAAAAAATAGCTGGGCGTTGTGGCAGGTGCCTGTAGTCCCAGCTACTCGGGAGGCTGAGGCAAGAGAGTCGGCTAAGCCCAAGAGCTGGAGATTGCTGTGAGCTGTGATGCCACAGCACTCTACTGAGGGTGATAAAGTGAGATTCTGTCTCTTAAAAAAAAAAAAGTTGTGATAGGCTGAAATCTAGGTCTTTCAGGCCAGTTAGCCAAGTTTTGAATGCAAGGAATAAGTTTTTAAAGGAAATTAAAACTTCTGTTCCAGTGAATACCTGAATGATAAGAAAGCAAAACAGCCCTATTGCTGATATGGAGAAATTTTTAACTGTCTAGATAGAAGATCAAATTAGCCACAGCATTCCCTGAAGCCAACGTCTAATCCAGAACAAGACACTAACTCTCTAATTCTGTGAAATCTGAGAGGTGACGAAGCTGTAGAGGGAAAGTTGGAAGCTCTCAGAGGTTGGTTCCCGAAGTTTAAGAAAAGAGACCATTTCTGGGTTCGGCGCCTGTGGCTCAATCAGCTAAGGCGCCAGCTACCTACACCTAAGGTGGCGGGTTCGAATCCCCAGCCCGGGCTCGCCAAACAACAATGATGGCTGCAACCAAAAAATGGCCGGGCGTTGTGGCGGGCGCCTGTGGTCCCAGCTACTTGGGAGGCGGAGGCAGGAGACTCGCTTGAGCCCAGGAGTTGGAGG
>CAUYQV010052176.1:0-15461 GCA_963574575.1 Galagoides demidoff
ATAAAATTGGACAAATATTTTTTTCTGCAATTCTGAACACCCAGCCCACCATTTTCCCCTTGCATGGCTTTCTGAAAGTCTGCCCCTTGCAGAGCCCAGAGTGTTTGCCAATTCTGGGAGATGCCCAGGCATTGTGTGGGCTATTGGACAGCAGCACAGAAACAGTGACTTGTGTAGAAGGGGAAGAGCACAGGGAAGAGAAGGATGTGCTGTGATAGTGCTCAGCAGGTGGAGGCACTGACACATCTGTTCTGAGTTTGACTTTGGTGTGCAAACTTTTCTGACTACCTTACTTACTGGAGGGGACCAGACTTCAGCTCCTCAGGCTTGCCAATGACAGTGCAAGGTGGGAGTGGAGAAACTGGTGTCCCTGTTCTGACTTTGGTGGGAGCACTTTCCTGACTCTATTGCTCTATGGAGGTGACCAGACTCCAGCACCTTGGGTTTGCAGGATGGAACTGTCTATGAATTCCTACTATGGGGCCTCTGGAGAACCTTTGAACTCTCCCTCATTCTGGGAGTGATTATACTGCCTAGGACAATATGATTAGAATTCTTGACCTGGGCTGTCAACCAGGGGACCATCTAAGGTTGAACAGTGGTTGTTTTGTAGTGGGGAGGGATTGATTCTCCTCCTCCAGCTGTTGCTGGTGGGGAGTGGGGCATTGCAGTTGCTTATATCTCTTCCTAGATGAGATTAAAGCCTAATACTATGAGTCATTGGGGTTGAGTAGAGCATGGCTGACTTCAAGACAATGCCAGCTTATGTTATCTCACCTTAGTGTCACTGGCTGTGGCTCTGAAAGGAACATTTTTTCAGGCTGTAGAGGAAAAACCACAATCACAGGCTTCAGTTTATTGGTAAAAGGATGGTTAACTCACATCCTGGGGTCCCTAATCCAGTTTCACCCTACCGGTTTTAATTGCCAAATTGCAAAAAATGCCCATGGGGTGGAACCAATGGAAGAACTCTGGCAACATGGATAATCAGAGTAGATCAACTCCGCCAAGGAATGACAAGGGTGATACAATAGGAGATACCATTCATAGACAAATGGCTGAATTGTCAGGAATAGAATTCAGAATATGGATGACAAATAAGATGAATAGAATGGAGGAAAAGATGGAAATAGAAATCCAAAGAGTAGTTAAAAAGTTTTCTCAAGAAATCAGTGAATTCAAAGACAAAGTTACTAAGGATATGGACATAATGAGAGCTCAAGAAAGTAAAAAAGTTATTTAAGGATCTTTGAAATACAGTAGAGTCCCTCAGTAATAGAGTTGAGCAGGTAGAAGAAAGGATCTCAGAAATTGAAGACAAGGCTTTTGAAAGATCCCAAGCATTCAAAGGGGCAGAGAAATGGAAAATAAGAACAGAAAATTCCCTGAGAGTGTTGTGGGATCTTTCCAAAAGATCAAACATCTGAATTACAGGAATTCCTGGAGGAGAAGAGGATGGTCCTAAATTCACAGATGCTCTACTTCAAGATATTATGAAGGAGAATTTCCCAAGCATTGCAAGAGATACAGAAATTGAGATAGTAGTTTCAGAACCCCAGCATGACTCAATCCAAATATAGCATCTCCTAGACACATTGTAATTAACTTTGCCAAAGTTAATATGAAAGAAAAAATCCTGCAAGCAGCCAAACCTCAGAAAAACATTACCTACAAAGGGAGAAAGATTAGGATGCCGATAGAAATATTTGGCAGATTTTTTAGCTGAAACTTTTCAAGCTAGAAGAGAAGGGTCATTGACCTTCAACCTTCTAAAACAAAACAACTGTCAGCCCTGGGTCCTGTATCAAACTAAATTAAGTTTCATTTTTGATGGAGAAATCAAATACTTTACCAATATTCACATGTTGAGGAATTTTGCCACAACTAACCCAGCTCTCCAGGAAATATTCAGACCCATTTCCATAATGACCAGCACAATGGTCTACCACAAAATTATAGGGATTTATCAAAAAAAAAAAAAAAAAACCTACTTTCCACAATGGTGAAAGGATTAAAAATGTGCACTGGACCTTTGGAAAACAAGATGACCAAAACACTAATTTTCTCAATTAATGTGAATGGTTTAAATTCACCTCTAAAGAGGTGCAGGCTAATTGACTGGATACAAAAGCTCAGGCTGGGTATCTGTTGCCTACAAGAGACTCATCTTACCTCAAAGGATAAAAAAAGACTCAGAGTAAAGGGATGGAAATCAGGCAAATAGAAATGGACATTTCTTAAAATGATAGAGGCCATCTATAGCAAACCCACAGCCAACATTGTATCAAATGGAATAAAATTGAAAGCATTTCCATTCAGATCTGAAACTAGACAAGGATGTCTATTGTCACCACTGGTATTCAACATAGTATTGGAAGTCCTAGCCATCACAATCAGGCATGAGAAGGGAATAAAGGATATTCAAATGGGGTCAGAGGAGGTCAAACTCTCACTCTTTTCGGATGATATAATCTTACACCTGGAAAACCCCACAGACTCAATTGAAGGGCAGGGGAGCATATTTTAATATGTTATAAAAAAATTGTTCCATACTGCAAACTAATACAACCTTTTTGGAAGGAAGTATGGAGAATCCTCAAAGAACTCAAACTAGACCTCCCATTTGATCCTGCAATCCCATTACTGGGCATCTACACAGAAGAAAAAGAAAATCCCATTTAGCCATGAAAAGATGGAGACTTTACATCTTTTATGTTTACTTGGACTGAGTTGAAAAATATTCTTCTTAGTAAAGTATCTCAAGAATGGGGAAAAAATTATCCAATGTACTCAATACTATTGTGAAATCAATATATAATCACTTACACATTCATATGAATGATAAAACACAAATATAGTCCAGCAAGAGGGAGGGGAGGGGGGAGAGGAGAGAGAAGATGGGAGGCTGTGTGGAGGGAGGACATTTAGTGGAACCTCACCTAATGTGCACAATGCAAGGGTACATTTCAAAACAACTGAGAGTAAATTATAAATGTCTTGTCACAAAAAATAAGTAACTGAGGTGATGGTTATGTTAATCAGTTTGATTTAAGCATTCCACATTATATGTCAAATCATCACATTTTACCTCATAAATGTATACTTATGATTTAATACAAAATTAAAAAAAGAAATATTTATGTTTATGTAAACATTTCATAATTTTCTAGTTTTTTTTCATAAAATCAACTCTATTCCACACTTTCATATGAGCTATGCTTTTTCATTTCTATATGATAATATATAGAGGATACCTCTTCAAGTAAATATTGTTTAAATGTAACTCATTATTAATAGAAAATTAGCTGTATAAGTCTTTAAAAATTTAATTTAAAATTAAATGCGCCTTTCTGTTGTTGCTAAAGGAAGTAAACATAGAAGATTAGTGTTCACTTTTAGTCTTCTATTCTTTAGTTGGTATGAATAACTTGAGGCATGGAGGAATCACTTACCATGCATTTTGCAGAGTTCTCACCAGTCCCACCTCTGTAGACTGATCTGTTATCTATTTACTCCTTTGAACAGTTGGTTGAACAGCTTGTGTTCTTCATAGATGGTGTCCAAGGCCCACAGGATGTCGGTGAGAAGCTGTAGTATTTAGATATTGATGGTGGTAAGTGCCAACATATCAGGCAATGCACTGAGGGGTAAGCTTTATTTTATTTTATTTTATTTATTCTATTTTACTTTTAGAATGTATTGTGAAATAATGACCCTAAAATATGTAATTTTGGCTTTCTCACATTCCACTGAGTCTTTTTTTAGTCTTTTTTTTTTTGAGACGGAGCCTCAAGCTGTCACCCTGGATAGAGTGCGATGGCATCACAGCTCATAGCAACCTCCAACTCCTGGGCTCAAGCGAGTCTCCTGCCTCTGCCTCCCAAGTAGCTGGGACCACAGGCGCCCGCCACAACGCCCAGCCATTTTTGGGTTGCAGCCATCATTGTTGTTTGGCGGGCCCGGGCTGGGGATTCGAATCCGCCACCTTAGGTGTATGTGGCTGGCGCCTGAGCCGATTGAGCCACAGGTGCCGAGCCATTTTTTTTTTAGTCTCAATAATTTGATGATTACATCATTCTTTTAAGTTATAGAGAAATAGCCTGAGATCGGTAAGCCTTTGATATATGCTCCTGTAATTGAGATATCATACATTGGCTCATGGTAGTTTAAATGGCTATTTGTTTGTCATTATCATGCCCCAAATAATTTCTATAGAAATATAAGATTCGATCACATTTAGGCAAACTACTTCAGCCATGTTGTTACATTTATTAACCATCAGACTTATAAAGTCATATCCATCCTGCAGCTTGAAAGAGAGAAAACTTATGTATTTGGAACAAAATCCTGCTCAATGTCACATGGCCAGTGGGAGACATGAAGAAGTTGCTCACAGCAGCCTTGCTGTGCAATACTTGTAATGCTGTGACTGATGTGGTCCAGAAAAGAGCCCTTTTTAAAGACGCAGGGCTAAACAATGTCTTCATTTGTATATCTCTCATCTAAGGAGGTTCAATAACTGGTCCACACAAATTGTTACAGTTCTTCCTATTTTTGAATAGAATGAATCTCTGTAGAGCTTCTTACCCTGCTGTCATAGAAAAATCTTAAGTTTCCTCTTTGCTGACCTTTGTCTTTATCAGTCAGTTCCTCTTCTCTTCATCACTTTTTTCTGCATGACACCATGTATCATGTGGTATTCTCTCTTCACCACTACTGTTCTGTGGCTGCTTTAAACCTAGAGCATTTGTCCTTGTTTGTCTCAGAGAAACAGACAGAGACTGGGGACAGGAGGCTAAACACTAGTTCCTTGAGTGGTCTGTAGAGGTGACAGGAAGAGAGAAGGCCGTGAAACTCCAGGTGTAAGTAACATCTCCAAAATAAGTAGGAAAATGTGTTTACTTCAAAATTCTAACCCATCAATTCTTGCTGCACTCAACAGGAACATTGGAGCCAGAAAGTATGACTTAGTTTATTCATGCTGCTGTAACAAAATGCCCAAGGCTGGGTAAATTATAAAGAACATAAATTTCTTTCTCACGTTTCTGAAAGTCTAAGGTGAAGGTGCTGGCAGCTTTGGTGTCTGGTGAGGGCCTGGGTCTCTGCTTCCAAGATGGTGCTGTGAATGCAGCATCTTTCAGAGGGGACCAGCACTGTGTCCTCACATGGTGGAAGGGACAGAAGGGCCAAAGGTACACACTTTTTGTCCCAAAGCCATTTCAGAATGTACTAATCCATTAATCAGGGCAGAGCTCTCAGGACTTAATCACTTTCCAAAAGTCCCCACTTGTTGCATTGGGGATTAAGTTTCAACATAAATTTTGGAGAGGACACAAACATTCAAACCGCACAGCTCAGGATAATGAAAATCAGGGAGGAAACTGAAGTTCTGGGAGGTAAAGTGATGTGTGCAAGCTGGCACATGTACTCACTTGCAGATTCAGGACTGAATCCAAGCCTCACGATCATCTGTCCTATCCTTATGTGATATATCTGTCTCAGGAGTCTTCAGTCATGTGCAAGCACACTAGACTTGAAGTTCTGCATATGTAGCATAGCTAGTAAACCTTTAGCATGATTTAGGAATCATGAAGATCTCTGAAACTGACTGTAGGTACAACAAAATTATAATTGGCAAATCCTTTTTCATGAGTCTTCATAACAACCCTGTAAGGTAAACAGATACGTTTAGCTTATTTTACCAATGAAAAAAATTGAGGATCACAGATGATAACTGACCTGTTCCTGGCCACATTGCTGGATAAAGAAGTGAGCCACAAGCAATTATAAGATCTCCTGATTTCTGGTCTGTTTTTAAGCCTACCTCCATATTCTATCTAGACACACACACACACTCTGCAAAATTCCTGTTGCATTTAAAATCATTATAAAATGGGTAGGAAGTTGGTACCTTTTGGGGGTAGAAAAAACAACCTCAGTACCTACAGGAGAAGATAAATCAATAATTCATCATTAAAAGAAATTTCTTTATCCTTAAAGAATCAGATATAAAGAAATGGCCTAAAATATCAAATACAGAAAATAGTCATCCTCATTAAATTTGATTAAATTATTTCCACCTTTTCATCATTTTTGCCTTGCTTACAGATGGTTAAAAATCTTCTCACTCTGAAGGCAAGCCTCGGAGAGATCATGTTCTTCTTTCTTTTTTTTTTTTGCCGCTGTCTCACTGAGCTGGAAGCGATGAGATCATCTTCTGCTTTTCCTTTCATTGGTGTTATTCAGGTTAGCAGAAAATTCTGCCCCCTTCATCTGTCAGGAGCTTCAGTCTTTTACTTTCTTTGAAATCTGACCCCTGAACAAGGCTGTAACATCCAGAAAATAGTAGCTGAATTGATTTATTTCAGATCGTTGCTATGGTGATTCCCTACCAATATAGACAGAAAACAGAGAAAGGGAGAGGGTGTGTTGAAGAGAATGGTGGAGAATAGGTCAGGCCAGGAAAAAGGCAGGGGCTGTGGGAGGCATGTATGGCCTCTGTCTCTATGGATAGCGTCAAATGTCTCCTTTGTAGTGTACTGTTGTTAATCCACCCATGGTGATCACACAAACAGCCAGTTCGCATTTTCAGAAAAAGTGAAATTTTTTATCACGTGGGTATTAAAAGATGTTATAAACTGCCTCAAATCCAAAGATTTTTTTTTTTTCTATAGGAATACTGAACGTGAATTGTCAAAGAAATTTTTGTGACCAGGACGTTTGATTCTTGAAATAGTTTCTCTTGTTTGTACTTCCTTTACTAAATATTTCTTTTTACATATCATAGGAGGCAGACTTATCTGAAGAAAGAGTAAAAGGAGCCATCAGGTTATTCCCCTTTAATGATTTATTCATTCATTTCTCCAATTTTCTACCCATTTTTCTATGGAAGACATATTTATTAATATTTCATGCAAGGTTTCAGATACATATTGATAAATTCAATAATTAATAAATTTAACAAATATTCATTGGGCATTAACTATGTGAAAGATAATATGTAGGTCAAGGTGGGATGCAGAGCTGGGTAGATGGAGTCTCTGTTCTCATAGTCATTATAATTTGGAATAGGAAAGGGGGTTTAGACCCCTGTCCACCATAATGGGGGGGTCATTACCATTGTGCCATAATCTGCAGTCATCGAGTAGTATTTCTGCTACATGAAGGAAATTTGGGAGCAAACTGAAGGACAAATAGGATTTGATAGGTATGTTTAGGTAGGGCAGAGAAGGAAAGGGCCTGTGAGAAATGAATCCAGTTGTGATGGGAACGGGACAGTTACACTGGCCTCCTTTTCACCTGGACATTTGTAGAAACCTCATCACTGTTCACTCACAGCGTTGGCCTTTGGGAGGCTGGAGCTCAACTTGGGACACAGCATTAGCTCTAGCTGCAAGGTGTGGCAAACTGATGCCATTGGTTTAGGTGGAGGTGGGGTTGAGAAAGCTGTGGAAATAAACATTTGAAGTTGCTTTAATTCAAAGTGTGGAAAAAGGAGGAGGCAGTATGAATCCCATAGGATAGACTACCAAGCGGATGTAGTTACGGACAGCGTGCTCTGGGCCGTCCTCGTCTCCTGTGGCTGTGGAAGCTTACTTTAGATTTCAGCCACAGTGAAGAATCAGGAGAAGAGGGTACCACTCCTTCACTTGATAATATAGCCTTTCCCTAAATCTGCCCTGGCACTGGCACCTCACAGGACAGTGAAGGGTGAGAACCCTGGTGTGCTCATGGCTCCACCCTGCCCTTGACACTATTCTGTGTTCAACCCTACACAAGTCATGTAACTCCTGGGGCCTTAGATTTCTCATCTGTCAGGACAAAACTCCCTCTAAGCCAAAAAATTCCACAAAAGAATGATATTAGCATTGAAAAATCACTATGGTGTTTTAACATATATCATCAAGTGTATAAGTAAAATCCTCAGACATAAAGGAAATATGCTAATTCTCACTTTATTATTAATAATTCATTAGCTATATCATCTCACTGATGAGAACTTTGAGATTCCATCACATTTTTCAGCCAAGATTAAATAGTCAAATACTGTCAGGTGGGCTCAGCTTCCTAAGACTTCATTACTATTAAAAATAGACTTTGAAGAATTATCATAAATAATTAAAATCGGTGTTGGTTATTAAAATAAGTGAACAAGGGCTGTGTTTCTGTCTTTCACACAAAGTTTTTAAGCATCTATAAAGTAAGTCACACTCATTCTGTGCCAGGACTTAGCCTTGAGGACGTCCTGTTCATTTTTCGCATTTCCCTTTAATATGGCAATGTAGAATTTATGCTAATTTTACTAGAGTCAAACATTTATATCCAAATGAGGTTCCATTTGAGCTCCTTTAATCTAAGGATGGGATAATAGACAGAAGAACTTGTTTAGTGCAAAGGGAAATGATTTATTTATTTGCTCCTGGAATACCGACTGAGTTTAAAATATTCATTCAAGCATAAGAGACTACCATTTTCAGCAGATTGTAGGGAATGTGACCAGCTGACACTGAGCCCTTTACTTTCAATCACAGCCTTTCCTTCTCTTCTTCCCCATGATATCTATCTTGAGACAGAATAATAGGTTATATTTTTACATGAAGGCAGAAATAGAAGACCTCTGAAGAACAAGTAGCAATTTCTCTAAGGGTATCTGTTCTCTATCTCAGAACTTCATACTCCTAATAGGGAACTGAGTTTAACCTAAATCCTGAAACACCCTGAAAAATGAGTGGGACCTTTGACAAATCTCAGGAAACCTGATAACTTTTCCTTCTTTTTGGTGAAGGTTAGTTTGGGGGAAGGGGATTAAGGAGAAGGAAGTATCAGAGTAATTACTGTTACGAAATAATTAGTTACTAAACATTTTGTCAGTTGTTTTGGTTTATTTCAAGACAACCAGTGTATGGATTCTGCATCCATAATTTTTACATCTACATAATTTTTACATCTAAATCTTTTTCTGAAAGTCACCAATACTTAAAAAAAGCATGTCATAACTTTTTCAGGATGTTAACGATAGTGAGAAGACTGTAAAATTGTGAAATTTGTTTACAAGTTTTTATGCTAAGAATCTATGTATACCAGTAGTTCTCAAAAGTGTGGTCTTCAAACCAGCGACATCAACATTAACCGGGAAATTGGGCAAAATGCAAATTTTTGGAACCAACCCCTGCCCCATTGAACCAGAATCTCTGGAGTGGATCCCAATATGCTACACTTCTCCAAATATTCAGTGGATTCAGATAAAATAAATGCAAGTCACATCTTGAAAATTAGTAAATTATAGCGTTGAAGACATTCTAGTCTGTTCATTTATTAAATTAAAATTGCATAGCCTGTGACTTTAGGAAGGTAGATTACCTGGCTATGTTGTTATATTTACTTTATTCTTCGCTGACTATCTCTGTTTCCTACGGATTCTGTGAATCTTCTAACTGATCACGTTTTCCTCTTTAGTTTTTACTGTTAGGAATCTCATAGCCAAATTTGAAACCTTGTTCAAGATCTTATGACCTCTTTCTCACATCCCTTTTTTATTTTCTGCCCTTTTTTCCCCTTTGCCCCAATTTCCTCACACAATTATCTATGTGTAATATTTTGAGAGATGATGTATCACGCAAGCAAACTTGTTCATTGGCGTGAGTGATAAGTGGAGATCCCTGATACTATTTCCTAGTGTCAGTTCTTCATTTGTTTATCTCATACACAAAGCGAAAACTTCATTTTATATGCTCGCGATAGAATCTGTAAGACATATGCTCAAATATCCAGACTCATTTTATCTGATCGCGCCCCCAGACTGACATCTTCCCAGTTCAAAGTGATCCATTAACTTAAATACGTTGAAACCGAGACATCCTATCCACCTCTTACGGCCATCATCTTTTCCTAATGGCAGTGAAATTTTTCATCAAGGATTCCCTTGACATCAAAGTCATTCCCTTTGACATTGTAAAAATCACTTCTCCCTAATGGTTAACACATTGAGAGCCAAATGTGATCGTACAAGAGGGATTTTCTTGCAAGTGCATTCATGTACGATGAATAATGTCGAAGGTTATATAAAATTTCAGCTTTCAGAGAAATTCAAACACCCAGCATTCTCTCTCACAGGTGCCTCTGACACATTCTGGCCGCAGTGCCATAATTAGCCAAGTCAGGATGGAGCATGATGGCAACCACATGATCTGAGCCACCAAAGCTCTGTTTTACTCATGGATGACACCTCTAGCATTTCCTAATTGTGTCACATCTGTGCCGTAAGCAGAAATATTTAGGGGAAGAGTCATCTTCTCGTATGTTTTGTAATGAAGCTGGTGAGCCTACTAAATAATTCAATTAAACAAATGAGGGCTAATTTGCTTACTTTTAATTTTCATCCAATCCACATTGGTTAATAATTCACAAGGTAAAAATGAATAGAAGATAAAAGTGACTTTTCTTCTAGCTCTCACATGAGCGCTATCTTGGGCGGATTCTGCCTTATTGACTGCTCATTTGTGGTAGAAATAACCCCAGAGAAAACAGTGTTCAATGTGAACCAGCCTTTAATAAAAGAAGCAGCAGGTTCCGGAGGTTTTTTTCTATTTCCATATAATCCCAGGATCATTTGTCTGGAGCTGTTTTTGAATTATTCATGCCGACGGTAGTGCTTTCAGATATTGGATGTGAGCAGCTTTTATGGTACAGTTTCACAGGCGGCTTTATTTATTTATTTATTTTTGGCCAGCGCTTTAAAAATAGAAGTTTTTTGTTTGTTTGTTTGTTTGTTTTTTCTGTTTCAGATTACTCTTGGGTAGTTTGGGGTGGGGTTGTATTAACAAAATAGTCAACACGAAGAGAGTGTTTGCAGGCTAATGCTAAGACTTCCCACATAACAGGGAAGAGAATGGAATATAATTTTCCTGGGAAAGCCTTCATTTTGACTCCGTTTTTGAAAATCGGAGCACCATCTCCTGGTAAACATTGTTTAGGAGACCGGAGTTAACATTTATTCTCATTCAGTGCAATGTTTCACAAGGAAACTGGATTGAGGGGATTTACTCTGCCCGTCCTTTGTTCTCATGCTGCATTTGACATCAAACATTGGGGTTGTTTCAGCCTCCAGGAGAAAAACGAGGTTCTTTGGGGAGGCGTCCCAGGGCAGGGAGACGTGGCCTGTGTCCCCCCGACTCACTTCTCCCACCTGCTTCACTCACTTCACCCCCAGTCCATTGGAGTCCTCTAAGTTCTCCCACCCACCACCGAGATTCTTTGTTTTTTGTGTACTGCCCCATTTATGTAAAATGCCCAGCATGTCCCACCTGCCAATACCCTGCATTTACCTACTTTATTCTGTAACTTATATTAGTCTCATCTCCCCCTGACCCCCAGGTGGTTGTTGATTGCCTAGGTTGGCGGCTGTCCCCAGAGATCAACTCTGAGCAGGGATTTGAATGCAAGTAGATTTTTGGGAAGGGATTCCAGGAAGTACTGGTGGGGTAGCAGGTGACGGGGGAGGGAGGGGAAGGAAACCAGCAGAAGGTGTATTATATCATAAGCAGTTTACCCCAGCAGGCAGCAGAGGCTAAAGCTGCTGGGGAGGTGGGTCATCTGGGAGAAGCAAGCGGAGCATGAACACACCCTCCCGCTCCCTCCGTCCCTGGTGGAGGCTGACGGCTGCTCCTGGAGGCCCCGAATGAGTCCCTGCCAGTATGGCCTGTGTGGTGTGGTACTGTGAGGAGACTGGTGGAGAACTGCAGGTGGGCTCTGCAGGGCCCATAGGTGTACGAGGGCAGTGAGTGCCACAGGGGTGTGTATCGGCACCTATGGCATCTGTTGCAGTGTCCAATCTCAGGCACCCCCCTACACACACATATCAGGTGCTGTGCTTCTGTGGGCTGAGGGTCTATCTCTGTGTCCTCTGTTTCCTAACAAAGGTAGAGCTGGCTCACAGTGGCCACTCAGTGCACAATTGCTGAGGTGGTGAGTGCACGATGGTGGAGCACCTCCCTTGCAGACCGGGAGTGCAGGACGGTGGAGCGCCTCCCTTGCAGACCCAGAGTGCAGGATGGTGGAGGGCCTCCCTTGTAGACCTGGAGTGCAGGACGGTGGAGGGCCTCCCTTGCAGACCTAGAGTGCAGGATGGTGGAGCGCCTCCCTTGCAGACCCGGAGTGCAGGACGGTGGAGGGCCTCCCTTGCAGACCCGGAGTGCAGGACAGTGGAGGGCCTCCCTTGCAGACCCAGAGTGCAGGATGGTGGAGTGCCTCCCTTGCAGACCTGGAGTGCAGGATGGTGGAGGGCCTCCCTTGCAGACCCACCTGAGCTTTGATTTCCTGCCTCCTCAGCAGCACACGCCCTCTGCTGATGGTGAAGGCACCTCCCTTCTTCCTCCATCAACTGTCATGGCTTGGGGGGAGTCACATCCATGTTTCCAAACGACCACCCTGGTGCTTTTATATTTCCCCTGGTAGAGGATGATTGCAGCCTGTCCACCCCTGCCCTGAGTGCCCACTTTCTCAGGCCTTTGCATGTTGAGGCAGTCAGCACTGAGAGCTGTGTGGGATTGCAGGCGAGGGTGGGGAGGTGAAATCAGTCAGGCTCTTAGCCCTGTGTCATCTTTCACCTCCCCGCTTCCTCCTCTCACACTCTGGCACTTCTCTTTGGAAGGAACAGGACGTCTCTTCCACCAGGATGCCTGCTCAAGTCCAGGGCAACAGGCAGAGGGCCTTTTCCTGGAAACAATAATCTTAGGCTGGTGGTGTGTGGGGCCACTGGGCTCACTTAGCCCACACTCCATGCTCTGCGTGTGCCTCCCTGAATTCCAGCCAGCTCTGTGCTGTGGGGCCAGGGCCTCCTGCCACAGCTTCCTGGAGTAGCCCACTGGGCCTGTGGCTTCCTAACTGGCTTGGCTCTGTCCTCAGAAGTATGTTCTCTCCAAATGAGTCCTCTGACCACAGCAACCAACACATCCTTGGTACTGGCCTTCTACCTGCTGCCCTGGCCCCGCACCCAGGACCCCTTCTCTCTTCAGCCTGCCCCGGGGAACCACCCCCACCCCCACCCCCGTGACTACACGCACTTACCTGCTCTCAGTTCCTTATCAAGACAAATCAAACAAAAATCTAGGGAGATGATTTTCAAGACTCTTTCCAAATCTCAGTTTCAGATTCTGTGACATGAGGTTGTTTCCACAATGCCTCCTTGCCACAGACACCTAGATGTGTGGTACGAGCTCAGTGTGGTGAACCCTGAATCCATCCTCTAGGTAGAGAGGTGGGCCAGGTGGGCACAGCAATAATGCCTGCCTTCAGGATCCTCCATCTACTTGGTGTCAAGCTGGTCTGATGCTAGATTTGGGTGAAGAGCTGTCCCTGTTTGGTAATATTGTCTGTGAAATCAAGTCACTGTAGCCTTGGTGCAGTTTCTTTATGCTCTAAGTAAATGCTGAGCTGGAAAAGGCTGTTACCTTTGGCTGTTTGATGCTGGCCATTCTCTGAGATCCCAGCCCCCAGGACCACATTCTCTGTGGGTCCTGCCATGGCAGAGGGAGGTTGTACATGGCTCCTCAGGACCCTCTCATGGAAGATATCAAGTGTTTGGACTGGAAAACCACAGGAGTTGTTAAAGTCAGAGTTGTTAAAGATGTTAGGGTAAATACTATCTCAGCCATCCACTATCTGTGTGATTTTCACCTTGGCAGTATTGTTTCAGAATTAACCCCACAGACAGTTACTGAGTTCTTGCTATGTTTCTGATTAATGGGCTCTACCAGGCTCTACCTGGGAGGCAGAGGCACAAACTTAGGTATCATCTTTTTTTCTTTTTTTAAATGCATTCTACTATTTTTTGATTTCAGGTTAAAATGAAGGTACACACAATGAAGTTACATAGTTTGCTTCCGTCAGGTTGTAGTTCTGACCTTGACCCAGGAAGTCTGCCATATATCCCTGCAATGTTGGGTGGGAATTTACCCAACCCCTTCTCCCTGCCCTCTGCTTGGATTTAATAGAGATTTTCTTTTATTTAAGCACATAGTTGTTAGTTTATTAGTTTCAGTTTAGTACTGAGTACTTATGATATTTGTTTTTCCATTTTTTTTTTCTTTGATACTTCCCTTAGGAGAATGTTCTCCAAATCCATCCAGGTTGTTACGAACAATACAAAATCTCTATCTTTCATGGATGAATAGTATTCCATTGCATACATATGCTACAACTTATTAATCCTTTTATGTGCTGAAGGACACTTGGGTTGTCCCCACATCTTTGAGATTATGAATTGTGCTGCTATAAACATTTGACTACAAATATCCTCATGGTAAAATGACTCTTTAGTTTGAGTAAATACATAGCAATATGATTTAATATATGAAAAAAAGCTATGTTCCTCAATTATCACAAGTGTACTCTGTATAACAGTTGATAATTGATACAACTTAAATGTACCCTAATAGCAGAATGAATAGGGTATGAAGAGAAGAGAGAACTCATGAACGGTTGGTGGGCCTGCAAGCTGGTGTAGCCTCTATGGAAAGAAGTATGGAGATTCCCCAAAGAACTAAAAAGTAAACTTACCATTTGACCCTGCAATCCCATTGCTATGTTTTTTCTTTTTTGAGACAGAGTCTTATTTCATCACCCTCAGTAGAGTGCCATGGGGTCATAGCTCACAACAACCTCAAATTCTTATGTTCAAGCGATCCTCGTGCCTCTGCCTCCCAAGTAGCTGAGACTACAGACGCCTACCACAATGCTGGGCTATTTTTTAGAGACAAAGTTTTGCTATTGCTCAGGCTGGTCTTAAACTCCTGAGCTCAAGCAATCCGCCCACCTCGGGGTGCTGGGATGACAAGTATAATCTTTGCCCTTACCCCAACTCACATTGTAGCAAGGGACATAGGAATAAATTATTACAATTTTGTCTAATCAATATAACAATAGATTAAATGATATAATAATTTTCTTGGAAACAGCATATATGAGTTTCAAAATTTATTTTTCTCCTATCTAGGTAGAAAGAATCTACTGCAAACACACATGGCACACACATGAGGTAAGGTAGGACATGACACAGGATGACGAAACCCCGTTGGTGAGGCTTTGATGCATCATCAGGAGATGAGGGCATGAATGCACATCCATGTGTTTTTATTTAGAACAAGATATTTGGCTCGGCGCCTGTGGCTCAATCGGCTAAGGCGCCAGTCACGTACACCTAAGGTGGTGGGTTCGAATCCCCAGCCTGGACCCGCCAAACAACAATGATGGCTGCAACCAAAAAATGGCCGGGCGTTGTGGCGGGCGCCTGTGCTACTTGGGGGGCGGAGGCAGAAGACTCGCTTGAGCCCAGGAGTTGGAGGTTGCTATGAGCTGTGATGCCATGGCACTCTACCCAGAGGGATAGCTTGAGGCTCCCTCTCAAAAAAAAAAAAAAATAGAATAAGATATTTAAATTATTTATGAATCACTTTGTTATGACT